>BSDF01000021.1:27079-207079 GCA_027925045.1 Hypotaenidia okinawae | reverse complement strand
ACTGCCTGGGGGGGGGGCTCGCACTCCAGGGTGGGGGGGGGGGTCACATCCTACGGTGGGGGGGTCACACCCTGCCTGGGGGGGGAAAGGCCCCTCCCCCTCCCTAGACCCCGCCCCCGGTCCTTCGCCCCCACCTGCGGGGCGGGACCCCCGGGTGGTTCCTCCCCCCCCACCTCTCCGGTTCCTCCCCCCCCTTCTCCGGTTCACCCCCCCCTTCCCCCTCCCGACACCTGCTGCGGTGGCGGCTCCGGCTATGGGCGCGCTGCCCCGGGCCGCGCTGGCGCTGGCTGCGCTGCTGGGTGAGCCCAGGGGGGGGCACAGGGGTTGGGGTGGGGGGGGGCAGCAGCTGGGGGGCAGCACCCGCGGGGGGACCGGAGCAGCGGGTGGGACCGGAGCGGGGAAACCGCCCGGCAGCCGGAGCTGGGAGAAGGGGGGGTGTCACTGGGCAGCACCCAGGGTGGGGGGCACCCATTGAGTCGCATGGAAACCGGGGGGGGGGGCACCGGGGAGGCGGGGGAGTGTGGGGGGGGCAGCCGGTGAGAAGGGGGAGAACCGGGAAGCGCCGGGCAGGGCACGGAGGAGCTTTTTTGGGGTGGGGGGGACAGCGGCACAACACCCGCCGGCCCCTTTGGTGGGTGCTGGGGTGGGGGGTGGGGGGGGGAGCGATCCACCCCCCATCCCCTGAGCAAAACCCCCTTGGAGCTGCCGGGCGGCACCTTCCAGCACCCCCAAAGTGAAAAGCACCCCTTTGGGGGGAGGTGAAGGGGACACCTCGGGGACCCCCATATGGCAGAGCCGGGATTTGCCCCCCCAGTGTGATTTTGGGTGGGAAATAATTCCATTTTCCCCCTCTTTTCCCTATAACCAACCCCCCCCCCCCCCGCCTCCCTTGTGTGGAGCCGCTTTCAGCTCATCCTGGCTAATTTTGGGGTGAGGGTTTATTCCTCTCTCCACCCCCCCTCAAATAATTTCCAACTCTAATGGAGTTGGGGTTGTTTTTTTTGGGGGGGGGGGGAAACGCCACTCTTACTCCAAAGGGAAACATCCCTTGGCATTCCTGGAGAAGGAGAGGCCTTTGGGGAAAGGAAACGGGCCCCAAAAAAACAATGGGAACCACATTTCCTCCCCGGCGGGATGCTTTTGGGGGGGGGGGGTTGATTCCTTGAGGAGCTTGGGAAGGGAATGGGGTGGGGTGGGGGGTGGGTGTTTTAAATATTTTCTCTCCCCTTGATAAACTCCCTTCATTCCAGGGAGTTGGGATGAGGTGCTGGGGTGGCTTCATCCTTCAATCCCACTGGGATGCTCCCTCGCAGCAGCAGCAGCATCCCGGCCGTGTCAAGTTATATGGGGGTGGGATGGTTACCCCCTCCCTCCTAAAACAAAATACACACCCCTCCCGCCCCAAACATGCATCAAAAAGACCTTTTTTGAGCCCAAAAATATCTTTTTGAGCCCCAAAAGGTCTTTTTGAGACCAAAAAGACCTTTTGAGCCCCAAAAAGACCTTTTTGAGCCCGAAATAGACCTTTTGAGCCCCAAAAGACCTTTTTGAGCCCAAAAAGACCTTTTTGAGCCCCAAAAGATCTTTTTGAGCCCCAAAAAGACCTTTTTGAGCCCCAAAAGATCTTTTTGAGCCCCAAAAGATCTTTTTGAGCCCCAAAAAGACCTTTTTGAGCCCCAAAAGATCTTTTTGAGCCCCAAAAAGACCTTTTTGAGCCCCAAAAGATCTTTTTGAGCCCAAAAAAGATCTTTTGAGCTCAAAAAGATCTTTTGAGCCCCAAAAGACCTTTTTGAGCTCAAAAAGACCTTTTGAGCGCCAAAAAGACCTTTTTAGGAGCCCAAAATAGACCTTTTTGAGCCCCAAAAGATCTTTTTGAGCCCCAAAAGATCTTTTTGAGCCCAAAAAAGATCTTTTGAGCACAAAAAAGACATTTTTGAGCCCCAAAAGATCTTTTTGAGCCCGAAAAGATCTTTTTGAGTCCAGAAAAGACCTTTTTGAGCCCCAAAAGATCTTTTTGAGCCCAAAAAGGACCTTTTGAGCCCCAAAAGACCTTTTGAGCCCCTAAAAGATCTTTTTGAGCCCAAAAAGATCTTTTTGAGCACAAAAAAGACATTTTTGAGCCCCAAAAGATCTTTTTGAGCCCCAAAAGACCTTTTTGAGCCCCAAAAGATCTTTTTGAGCCCGAAAAGATCTTTTTGAGTCCAGAAAAGACCTTTTTGAGCCCCAAAAGATCTTTTTGAGCCCAAAAGGACCTTTTTGAGCCCCAAAAGACCTTTTTGAGCCCCTAAAAGATCTTTTTGAGCCCCTAAAAGATATTTTTGAGCCCGAAATATCTTTTTGAGTCCAGAAAAGACCTTTTTGATCCCAAAAAGATCTTTTTGAGCTCCAGAAAGATCTTTTTGAGCCCAAAAACCATCTTTTTGAGCCCGAAAAGATCTTTTTGAGTCCAGAAAAGATCTTTTTGAGCCCAAAAAGACCTTTTTGAGCCCCCAAAAAGATCTTTTTGAGCCCAAAACAGGTGTGTGTTGGGTTGGTTTTTTTTTCCTTTACCATCCCAACGGGGTCTGGGTGGGATTGGGATGGGGAAAGCAGAACGAGGGGTGATGCTCAGCATCCCCGTCCCGTCGCCGCCTCCCTCAGGGGTTAAACCACGTCTCCATCCATCCAGCCACGTCGCAGCATGGATGGGATTTTATTTCATTAGAATTTTTTAATTATTTTTTGTATTCCCAAATTTGGCCTCTCCAGAGGATACAGCCCCTTTCTCATTCGTGTCCCATTTATCCCCCCTCCTTCCTCCTTCCTCCTCTCCTACCATCACCAACCACCCACCCCAGGGTCATGAGAAAAGCCGCTGTGGCTGTTCCCAAGGGATGTCTCTCCCTATCTGCCTGGTTATAAATAGGCAGAGTTCAGGGAAAAGAAGTTGGGGAAAGGAGGAGGGGGGAAAGGAGTAAAAAAAAGGAAAATATTAAAAAAAAATAATTCAAAAAGCAACCCTGGGTGACAACATCCCATCATCATGATGCTCCTCAACCTTTTTCTAAGGCTTTTTTTTTTTTAGGCTTTTAAAAATTAAGATGTGTAATGATTAGAATAGATATTAATTATATATAAATATATATATAATAATTTTTTTTTTACTTTTCCCTTTTTTCCACCCAGATTCCTGCTGGCTATTTCAATCCCAAACTCAGCCTCTTGGGATTTAATTTGGGTCTGGGTTTCACATGGCTCCAGCCCCTTAATCCTATCCAGTGGGGTCATCAAACCCCTGCTGCCTCCAGCCTTTAATTCCCCCTACAGTTAACAGCTTATACAATTAGAAGGGGGGTGTATGAATTTTTTTGGAGGGGTGGGGGGTTGGAAATGCCATTTTCAGGCTGAACCTGGAGGTTTTTGGGGTGGAGCGATGTGATTCTAGAGGATGGAGCAGGGGGTCGGTACCAGGATGCTGTGGGCACACAGGGATTTAGTGTCTGTTTCCACAAGGGGGGAAAATAAAATTGAAAATTTGGGGGGTTTTGGGGTGTTTTTTTACATTATTACCCCTCCCCCTGGGGAAAGAATTGGGAAGTGTTTTGAAAAGTTGAAACCCAAACTAAAAAATAACTATTCTTGAAGTTTTTATCCCCAGGGAATGGGGAGGGGGGGGAATAAACCCAAATTGTGTTTATAAAGTCAATTTTGAAGGTGATTTGAATTTGTTTTCTCCTCATCTGGATTAAAAATAATCCTGCCAGATGGGCTGGAGCGAAGGGAAAACACCCAGGCAGGTGCTTAGCTTGGGGCTGCTGGCTAAAAATCCAGGGTTTTTCAGCCCAAAGAGCAGGCAGGAGGTGCTGAGGTTCCCTGTCCCCCCCCCCAGCACCCCCCCAGCCCTGGGGGCTGATACACGTATGAGCGCTGGGAGCAGCTTAATTTTTTCGATCTGGTTAAAGCATTAGAGGATTTGAAAGCGTTGAGGTGGCTAAAGCCAGAGCTGATGCCAAAGGGTTCGGTGCCTGCAGTTCTCCCAGCTCGAATTTGTCCAAGATAAAGAGTTTTTGGAGTGAATTCTGCAAGAAAAAGGGGGTTTTGGGGGAAGGGGAGGGGGGAAGGGTTGGGGAAGCATCCTCCATATTGGTATCTGTTCTCCTCAGTGTGCTGGTGGGATTGGGATGGGGGTGGGGTGGAGCTGGGATCTGCTCTTGATGTGATTTCAGGATGATGGAGCAAAGCGGGACCATCATTAGGTTTCAGGGTTAACGCGAACCCGATGAGAGCTCGGCTTGCAGCACGCTGGTGGCTTTGATGTGGTTGAGGTGGTTTTCACACCCCGGGGGTGTGATGGGAAAACCCCTGGCTCAGTGCCAGAGCATCTTTTCCCCCTCTCTGGAGCCAGGTTTTTCCCTAGGGACCCTTCTGCCCCATCACCCCTTTCTGCACCCGCCCCAAAAAATGATGCTGATGGAGGAGCAGGGCTGAGAAACTGGGAATTCCTTTGCCCAGCTGTGGGATGTGAGGAGGTTTAGGGGCTGTAGTGTCATGCAGTGATTCCTTCTGCATCATCAGTGCCCTATCACCATTATTATTAATATCATCATTACCATGATTATCACCCCTCCCATCCCTGTCTCCACCCATAATCCTGACTTCATGGGCATGAAGTGCCACCCATTTCTTAGGGCAGTGACTCTGGGGTTACCACAGCTCCAGCCCCTTCTGGTGGAGGAGCTGGGCTGAAAACAACCAGCCCACAATCCAATCCCTGGATCTTCCTGGCTGTCAGGGATGCCCAGAGCTGTGGAGTCATTTAATGATGCCACCTGTATAATTAATGAGCTGTATCATGGAGTATCATGGATATTATTAATATGATCATCAATAACAGTAAATAGAATTATATAAGTGTCTAATATAACACAATTATATTATATAATAGCATATTTTAATAGAAAATATCTATAATATTATCATTATTTTAGCTAAATGATAATTTAATAATCATTATATCATAATTCTGTTCTATCATAACCTGATATCTTATGTTATTATAGAATAGGATCAACTGTGCTCTAAAATGTTCTAACATCAAATAATTACAGTTAGATTACATAACAGAAATTTATATAATTATATAAACCACCTTAGGCCTAATATATTATATATTCTATTTAAAAGAATGAATACATATAATAAATACACATAATATATTATTATATTATATATACTAGATTATTTTCTGTTATATTCTTATATATTATATTCTTATATATTATATTCTTATATATTATATTATATTATATTATATTATATTATATTATATTATATTATATATTATATTATACTAAGACTATATAAGAATATAATATAATATAATATAATATAATATAATATATAAGAATATAATATAGTATAGTATAATTCTAATATATAACAATAGACTTTATAATAATATAATATAAAATAATATAATATAGTATAGTATAATTCTAATATATAACAATAGACTATATAATAATATAATATAATATATAATAATATAATATAGTAATTGTTATATATTAGAATATATTTTAATAATACTATATTATATTCTTAGATATTATAATAAATAGTGACATATAGATAGATTTATTAGAATGTATGAAATAATTAATATATTAAAAGTCATATAGGTATATAATTATATCCAAACATAGGAGCACATTCTATATGATAGTATTGTATTAATTATTGATATTCTTAATAATGGAGGTATTACTCTTGCCCATCCTCTTGCCCTTGGCAGCATTATTCCCCTGCCCATTAACACTGCTCCCCCTCAGCGCTGCCCTTCCAGCTCCGGCGGCTGCCAGCCCCACCGCATCCCCCCTGGTACCAAAGTCCCCACGTGCCTCTAATTATTACCTATTGATTGGCAGTGATTACGGTGTCATTATCACCCATAGTCCCAGCTACAGCCTCTAAATTTCATACAGCCCCTGAGATAGTAACACAATCTCTCTCTATAAATATATTTTACCCATTCCATGGCTCAAGGTAATTAATAAAGCTAATGATAGTGATTACTTTGCCCACCATGGGGGTCCTGGGCCAGGCTCCCCGCTGCCACCCCCATCACCCAGCTCTGGTTCCCTGTGGTTCCCCCCTCCTCCTCCACTCCCCTCCTCTCCTCCCCGTGACTTAAGGGTTTATGTTCTTAGCCCGGGTGAGCTATTTTTAAGCATCCTCAACCAAACCAGGGCCAAATCCCTCTGCTTTTGCCCCAGAAAGGAAAAAAAGTCAGATTTTTTTCTAATAGATATGGATATATATTAAATAATTCTATATATTAAGGTAAAAGGAAAAATCCCTTCTTTTTTATATACACTTTGTTTATTTTCCCTAAATAGAAAGGAAACAATTAAATAATTTTATATCTTTAGAGATAGACATATAAAAAAATTTAAAATAATTATATAGAGAGAGAGAGAGAGGGAGAATTATTTAATTATTTCCTTTCCCCCCCATTCCTGGGAAGACTTTATCAGCCAGAGCAGAGTTTCCTGCCCGGAGCTGGAAGGCTCTGTCCGGAAACCGCCCTGATTCCTTGCTGGGGAAGAGGGGGGATGAACGGATGTGAGTAGGCTAAAAATACCCCCCACACCCCCCCCACCCAGTTCCTTGTTTTCCTCTTCCCACCCTGGAACAAGAAATCCAGCTGAAACCTCTGAGTTTGTTGGGAAGATGGTGAGGGCCGCTGGAGGCTCCCCAAATCCTTCAAACCCAGGGATTCCTCCCCAAATCCCAGGCACCAACCTGGGAGAGCATCCCCCTGTCTCTCCTGCATCCCGGTCAAGAGCATCCCCCTGTCTCTCCTGCATCCCTCCCCAGAGCATCCCCCTGTCTCTCCTGCATCCCTCCCTAGAGCATCCCCCTGTCTGCCTGCATCCCGGTTCAGAGCATCCCCCTGTCTCTCCTGCATCCCGGTCCAGAGCATCTCCTTGTCTCTCGCCTGCATCCCGGTCCGGAGCATCCCCCTGTCTGCCTGCATCCCTCCCCAGAGCATCCCCCTGTCTGCCTGCATCCCGGTTCAGAGCATCCCCCTGTCTCTCCTGCATCCCGGTCCAGAGCATCTCCTTGTCTCTCGCCTGCATCCCGGTCCGGAGCATCCCCCTGTCTGCCTGCATCCCTCCCCAGAGCATCCCCCTGTCTGCCTGCATCCCGGTTCAGAGCATCCCCCTGTCTCTCCTGCATCCCGGTCCAGAGCATCTCCTTGTCTCTCCTGCATCCCGGACCAGAGCATCGCCCTGTCTCTCCTACATCCCGGTCCAGAGCATCCCCCTGTCTGCCTGCATCCCGGTCCAGAGCATCCCCCTGTCTCTCGCCTGCATCCCGGTCCAGAGCATCCCCCTGTCTGCCTGCATCCCTCCCCAGAGCATCCCCCTGTCTGCCTGCATCCCTCCCCAGAGCATCCCCCTGTCTCTCGCCTGCATCCTGACCCAGAGCATCCCCCTCTCTCTGCCTGCATCCTGGTCCAGAGCATCCCCCTGTCTCTCCTGCATCCCTCCCCAGAGCATCCCCGGGGCGCTGGCAGGCACGGGGCCGGCTGGGGACACGGATCGATGGATGGAATGCGGGGATGGAGCCTCTGGGATGTGGATCCCCAGGGATACAACAAACAGCAGCCAAAGATCCCGGCGTAAAGCCGACCCCGCCTGAGCCGATTAATCTTCAGGCTGAGCTCCATGGGCAGAGCTGGGGGGGAATAATCTTCCTCTGGGAGCTGAGCATCCTTCTCCAGCCCTGGTACCCACTGCTGTCCTCTTGTCCCTTCCCAGTGGGGCTTTGCGGGATGCTGGGATGGGAATCTGGCTGGAATGGGGATGGGATTGGGATGGGGATGGGGATGGGATGGGATGGGATGGGATTGGGATGGGATGGGGAGGCCACCCATGAATAATCCCAGCCATAAAGGGGGTGCTGGGATGCTGAGAAGGGTTTGTGGGTTCTGTATGGATGTTACCACCACCACCACCACCAGTAAGTACCATGGGATGGGGATAGGGATAGGGATAGGGGTAGGGATGGGATGGGATGGGGATGAGGTGAGATGGGATGGGGAGGCCACCCATGAATAATCCCAGCCAAAAAGGGAGATGCTGGGATGCTGGGAAGGGTTTGTGGGTTCTGTATGGATGTTACCACCACCACCAACAGTAAGTACCATGGGATGGGATGGGGATAGGGATAGGGATAGGGGTAGGGATGGGATGGGATGGGGATGGGGATGAGGTGAGATGGGATGGGATGGGATGGGGATGAGGTGAGATGGGATGGGATGGGATGGCCACCCATGAATAATCCCAGCCAAAAAGGGAGATGCTGGGATGCTGGGAAGGGTTTGTGGGTTCTGTATGGATGTTACCACCACCACAAATAAATCCCATGGGGTGGAGTATCTGGTGCAGCATCATGTTGGGGGTCAGGGGGGTACCCTGATACTGAGCTAAGGTGGGGTATTGGGCTGCTGGGTCTCCTTGGGAAAGATGGTTGTCTCCTGGGTGGTGGTCTCTGGATTTTTCAGGCAGAGGTTTTCCCATTTTAAGGAGAGGGAAACGGGGATGGGAGGGACCAGCATTGTCCTGCATCCTCTGGAGTGGCCGGAAAGCCCTTCCCGTGCCAGGGAAGGAGGAGAAACATCTTCCTGGCTCAACCTCCTGGCCACAACCCAAGATTGTTTGGTGTTTCCCTTGGGAAGGGGGAGGTTTTCCAGGAGTTTTGATGGGAAAATGGCACCTGGGGTTGAGTCACGTCCCGTTCTCTCCCTCTCTGGCTGCCCACAGGTGTCTCATCGGCCGTGCTGGAGGTACACGTGGGGACGGGCTCGGTCTTCTCCGTGGAGGGGCAGCGAGCAGTGCTGCCTGCCTGGTACACCAGCCACTCCCAGAAGAAGCCCTATGTCACCTGGCTGCTGCATAAGGAAGATGCTGCCCCCTTCCAGGTGAGTGGTGGGGAGGGGGGACACGAGCAGGGAGGTGGCCGTGACGAGGTGGGGGGGATGCGCAGTGGTGTCCACCATGAGAAGGTGGCTGTGATGGGGGAAGCTCATGGAGCCCGCTGTGGGGTGGGGCTCACAGTGGGGAGATCCTCATGGTGGCCACCATGGGGAGAAGTTCGTGGACCCCATGATGGGGAGATGCCCCCCATGGGGAGGTGCCTGTGGTGCCTTTGATGGGGAGATGCTTGCGGTGCCCACGGCAGGGAGGTCCCTGTGATGAGGTGAAGCTCGTGGTGCTTACCAGGGCAGGGTGATCACCATGGGGACATGCCCATGATGAGGGAGGTGCTTGTGGTACCCACGATGGGCAGATGCCCATGACAGAGAAGTATCTGTGGTGCCCATGGGGGGGACATGCCCACAGTGGGGAGATGTTCACGGTGCCCATGATGGGGGGAAGCTCATGGTGCCCACCATGTGGGGGTGCCCATGGTGCCTACAATGGGGATACGCCTGTGAAGGGGAGGTGCCCACGGTGGGGCCATGCACATGGTACCTGTGATAGTGACGTGCTTGTGGTGCCCACCATGGGGAGATACCCAAGAGGAGGAGGTGCTTATGGTGTCCATGATGGGGAGATGCCTGCAGTAGTGGGGGGGATTGTGGTGCCCATGATGGGGACGTGCCCACACTGGGGGCAAACCAACAGTGCCAGCAACAGGGAGGTGTTGTGGTGCCCACCATGGGGAGATGCTCTTGGTAGGAGGATGCTCATGGTGGCCACGATGGGGAGATGCCCACAGATGGTGGTGCCCATGATGCAGAGGTGTCCACAGTGGAGGGAAGCTCGTGGTGATGGGGAGATGCCCGCAGTGGGACTGGGAGACACCTGTGATGGGAAGATGTTCCTGCAATGGGGTGATGCTCGGGGTGCTCACGGTGGGGTTGTGACCACGACACCCATGATGGGGAGCTGCCCACGATGGGGGGGACGCTGGTGGCACCTGCGGTGGGGGAACATCGGTGACATGGAAGCTCAAGGCCTGAGCAGGCTCATGCAGCAACTGCTGGTCCCCCCAAACGTGGAACTGGGGCAGGGCTGGGGAGCCCAGTGGGGTCGTTCCCCTCCCCTACAACACCTCCCAGAGTTGACCTAGGGGGTGCTTCACCCCCCACCACCCCGTGCAGATCCTGACCTACCTGGACGGGGTGGTGAAGGTGGAGGAGACGGAGCTGAAGGCCCGGGTGGGGTTCCTGCACCCCGTCCTCAGCCACAACATCTCGGTGCTGATCAACGCCACGCGGGAGCGCGACTCGGGCCAGTACATGTGCACCGTCAACGTGGTGGACGACGTCACCAGCACGGGCAAGAACGTCGGCGTCATCAACCTCACCGTGCTGGGTACGCACCCGCCGTCACCCTCACCGCCTCCCCTCCACACCCCACCCCCCCAAAACCTCCTCCCCCACCCCCATCCCCGGTGACACCCCGTAACGCTGGTGCCCCGCAGTGCCGCCCGGCCCCCCGCCTGCCAGCTGCACGGGAACCCCGTGGTGGGAGCCAACGTCACCTTGAGCTGCGCCTCCGGGAAGGGGAAGCCCTCGCCCACCTACCAGTGGAAGCGCACGGCCCCCACCTCACAGGTCTTCTTCCCCCCTGCCCAGGGTAGGTGGCACCGAGTTGGGGGGCAGGGGGCGCCCTAAAGTCTGCCAGGCTGGGTTCTATCTATGGCCAGCCATCATTAGGTTTCAGGGTTAACAGGGAGGAGAAAGGGGTGTCTATCTTTGCCCAGCCATCATTAGGCTTCAGGGTTAACAGGGAGGGGAAGGGAGTGTTCATCTCTGGCCAGCCATCATTAGGTATCAGGGTTAACAGGGAGGGGTAGGCAGAGTCCATCTCTGGCCAGCCATCATTAGGCTTCAGGGTTAATGAGGGGAAGGGGCAGTCCATCTCTGGCCAGCCATCATTAGGTTTCAGGGTTAACAGGGAGGAGAAAGGGGTGTCTATCTTTGCCCAGCCATCATTAGGTTTCAGGGTTAATGGGGGGAAGGGGCGGTCCATCTCTGGCCAGCCATCATTAGGTTTCAGGGTTAACAGGGAGGAGAAAGGGGTGTCTATCTCTGGCCAGCCATCATTAGGTTTCAGGGTTAACAGGGAGGAGAAAGGGGTGTCTATCTCTGGCCAGCCATCATTAGGTTTCAGGGTTAACAGGGAGGAGAAAGGGGTGTCTATCTTTGCCCAGCCATCATTAGGTTTCAGGGTTAACAGGGAGGAGAAAGGGGTGTCTATCTTTGCCCAGCCATCATTAGGTTTCAGGGTTAACAGGGAGGAGAAAGGGGTGTCTATCTTTGCCCAGCCATCATTAGGCTTCAGGGTTAACAGGGAGGGGAAGGGAGTGTTCATCTCTGGCCAGCCATCATTAGGTATCAGGGTTAACAGGGAGGGAAAGGGGGCATCCATCTTTGCCCAGCCATCATTAGGTTTCAGGGTTAACGAGGAGGGAAAGGGGGTGACAGAGAAGGGCAGCACCTGAACTTCTCCCCTGCAGACGTGGCCAAAGGCACCCTCAGGCTGACCAACCTCTCCCTGGACATGTCGGGTCTCTACATCTGCGGGGCCGAAAACCAGGCGGGTTCAGCCTCCTGCAGCCTCGCCCTGGAGGTGCACTCAAGTGAGTACGTGTCCGCAGGGCCGGGGAGGGGACACACGGACACACAGAGCCCCCGACAGGTCCCTGTGGGGTCCCCGCGGGGATAAGGGGGGGGTGAAGCCAACTCCCCCCTCTCCCCGCCTCGCTGCCCCTCCGTCTCTCTCCGGCAGCCAGCACCAAAGCCGTCATCGCCGGCGCCGTGCTGGGCTCCCTGGGCGCCATCGCCACCGTCATCTTCTTCGCCCGGAGGGTCGTGGGCTACCGGAGGAAGAAACGTGATGGCCAGGAGGAGGCAGCCAATGAGATCAAGTGAGACACCCCGCTCCTGGAGGGGGTTCAAAGCCCCGTTAGGCTTCAGGGTTAATGGGGCAGGGAGGAGGGGTCTGTTTCTGGCCAGCCATCATTAGGATTCAGGGTTAACGGGGCAGGGAGGAGGGTCCTGTTTCTGGCCAGCCATCATTAGGTTTCAGGGTTAACAGGGTGGAGAAGAGGGTCTCCATCTCTGGCCAGCCATCATTAGGCTTCAGGGTTAACAGGGCGGGGAGGAGGAGTCCATCTCTGGCCAGCCATCGTTAGGTTTCAGGGTTAATGGGGAGGGGAAGAGGGGTCTGTTTCTGGCCAGCCATCATTAGGTTTCAGGGTTAACACGGGGGAGAAGAGGGTGTCCATCTCTGGCCAGCCATCATTAGGTTTCAGGGTTAACAGGGAGGAGAAGAGGGTGTCCATCTCTGGCCAGCCATCATTAGGTTTCAGGGTTAACACGGGGGAGAAGAGGGTGTCCATCTCTGGCCAGCCATCATTAGGTTTCAGGGTTAACAGGGAGGAGAAGAGGGTGTCCATCTCTGGCCAGCCATCATTAGGTTTCAGGGTTAACAGGGAAGGGAAGGGGTGTCCATCTCTGGCCAGCCATCATTAGGCTTCAGGGTTAATGGGGAGGGGAAGAAGGAGTTCATCTCTGGCCAGCCATCATTAGGCTTCAGGGTTAATGGGGAGGGGAAGAAGGAGTTCATCTCTGGCCAGCCATCATTAGGTTTCAGGGTTAACGGGGCAGGGAGGAGGGGTCTGTTTCTGGCCAGCCATCATTAGGTTTCAGGGTTAACAGGGCAGGGAAGGGGGTGTCCATCTCTGGCCAGCCATCATTAGGTTTCAGGGTTAACGGGAGGGGGAGGCGGGCTCCCTCATGACCACCATCCCTTCTCGGCAGGGAAGACGCCGTGGCCCCCAAAACCCCGACGTGGGCGCGGCGCCCGGCGTCCGACACCCTCTCCAAAACCAGCACCCTGTCCTCCATCGCCGGCACCCGGGAGAAGCTCTACGGGGCGCAGCCCCCTCCGACACCGCCTCCATCCTCACCGGCAGCTACCGGGGACCCCCCTTCCCCGGGGAGGGGGACGTGCCACCCCCAGCCTCTCTCCCCCTGCTGCGAACGGGGTCCCCCGACACCGCCAGGACCCCCCTGCACCCCCAGGCCCGTTGCCCCCCTCGTTGCCCCCCTCCAGCTTGGCACGGGCGGGCGCTGTGCCCGTCATGGTGCCAGCGCAGAGCAGGGCCGGCTCATTAGTGTGAGCCACCCCCCCTCCAACCCCCCCCCCCAAAAATGGGGTGCCCGTACCCCCTTTTTCCCCTCCCCCTCCATTTTCTGAGGAGGTTTATTTTTTTGGGGGGGGGGGGTGTCCCCTTTTTTTTCCTTTTTCAGAGACGCCTCAAGCAGCTGGACTCATCCTGGGGTGTTTAATGGGGGGGGGGGGCTCCCCAACTTTGGGGTTGGGGGGGATCTCCCTGGAAATATAACACCCCAAACCAACCCTGGCCCTGCCTGGGGGTGGGGGGGGTCCCCATGCCTTTTTTATATATATATATATATATATAAGCAGGGGATTTTTGGTAAAAGCTGGGGGTGGGAGGGAGGTTTTGGGGGAGGGGGGTTTTGGGGGGTGGGAGGGGGATTTTGGGGGGGGGACAGGAGGGTTTTGGGGGGGGGACAGGGGAGGTTTTTTAGGGGTTTTCTGATTAAAAGCTGGCTGTGCTGCCCAGCGCCGGGCTGTGGGGTGAGTTTCTGGGGGGGGGGGGGGGTGGAGTTTAGGGGGTGAGGTGAGGGTGGCAGAGTGATGTCACGTAGTGCTGGTCCCGGGGGGGGGGGGGGGTTAAAGGGTATGGTGGTTGTTACAGCTCAAAGGTTATGGTTGTGGTGTCGTTGTGACGTCACTGTGACGTCACTGTGACGTCACCGCCTGGCACGGCAGCCTCTAACCCACCCCCCTCCCCCCCGTGTGACACGGTGCTGGTTGGCACTGGTCCAGCGGTGACACCCCAGCCCCCCCCCCCGCTCGCACCTAGCAGTGATGTCACACGCCCTCCTCTCTATGACGTCACGGCTCCGGCAGTGACGTCACACACACCCCCGACTCGTGGCTGCCTCCTCCCGGCGGTGTGACGTCACGCCGGCCACCACCCGCCCCGCAGTGATGTCATCACTGGGGACATCGCGTGTGACGTCACTGCTGGGCATCGCCCGCCCCCCCCCCTCTCGTGAGCATCCCCCCCCTCCCCCACCTCACCAGGTGACGTCAGAGGGGCCCAGGAGAGGCCAAGCCTCTGGCAAGAAGGTTTATTGGGGAGGGGGGTGCCGGGGCTGGGGGGGCAGCCGGGGGCAGGGCCCGGCTGGGGGAGGCCCCCGGGGGGCGCATGCGGGGGGCAAAGCGGGGGGTCCTGGGCCTCGGCGGTCGGCGGGGGGTCGGCGGCGATGGGGGGTCTGGGGAGCGCCTGGTGGCCTCTGCAAGCAAGGAGAGAGCTGTCAGCCCTGCCTGCCCCTGCCCCCTGCCCCCTGCCCCCTGCCCCTGCCCCTGCCCCTGCCCCCTGCCCCCTGCCCCTGCCCCTGCCCCCTGCCCCCTGCCCCCTGCCCCCTGCACCCTGCCCCCTGCCCCCTGCACCCTGCACCCTGCCCCCTGCCCCTGCCCCTGCACTCTGCCCCCTGCCCCCTGCCTCTGCCCTCTGCCCCCTGCCCCTGCCCCCTGCACCCTGCCCCTGCCCTCTGCCCCCTGCCCCCTGCACCCTGCCCCCTGCCCCTGCACTCTGCCCCCTGCCCCTGCCCCCTGCCCCCTGCCCCCGCCCCTGCACCCTGCCCCTGCCCCCTGCCCCTGCCCCTGCCCCCTGCCCCCTGCCCCTGCCCCTGCCCCCTGCCCCCTGCCCCTGCCCCTGCCCCTGCCCCCTGCCCCCGCCCCTGCACCCTGCCCCTGTCCCTGCCCCCTGCACCCTGCCCCTGTCCCTGCCCCCTGCCCCCGTCCCTGCCCCCTGTCCCTGCCCCCTGTCCCTGCCCCCTGCCCCTGCACCCTGTCCCTGTCCCTGTCCCCTGCCCCCTGCCCCTGCACCCTGCCCCCTGCCCCTGCCCCCTGTCCCTGCCCTCTGCCCCCTGTCCCTGCCCTCTGCCCTCTGCCCCCTGCCCCTGCCCCCTGCCCCTGTCCCTGCCCTCTGCCCCCTGCACCCTGCCCCCTGCCCCTGCCCCCTGCCCCTGCCCCCTGCACCCTGCCCCTGCCCTCTGCCCCCTGCCCCCTGCACCCTGCCCCCTGCCCCTGCACTCTGCCCCCTGCCCCTGCCCCCTGCCCCCTGCCCCCTGCCCCCGCCCCTGCACCCTGCCCCTGCCCCCTGCACCCTGCCCCCTGCCCCTGCCCCCTGCCCCCTGCACCCTGCCCCCTGCCCCTGCCCCCTGTCCCCTGCCCCTGCCCTCTGCCCCCTGCCCCTGCCCCCTGCCCCCGCCCCTGCCCCCTGCCCCTGCACCCTGTCCCTGTCCCTGTCCCCTGCCCCCTGCCCCTGCACCCTGCCCCCTGCCCCTGCCCCCTGTCCCTGCCCTCTGCCCCCTGTCCCTGCCCTCTGCCCTCTGCCCCCTGCCCCTGCCCCCTGCCCCTGTCCCTGCCCTCTGCCCCCTGCCCCTGTCCCTGCCCCTGCCCCTGTCCCTGCCCCCTGCCCCCTGCCCCTGTCCCTGCCCCCTGCCCCTGCCCCTGTCCCCGCCCCCTGCCCCTGCCCCCTGCCCCTGTCCCCGCCCCCTGCCCCTGCCCCTGTCCCCGCCCCCCGCACCCTGCCCCTGTCCCTGCCCCCTGCCCCTGCCCCCTGCCCCCTGCCCCCTGCCCCTGTCCCTGCCCCCTGCCCCCTGTCCCTGCCCCCTGTCCCTGCCCCTGTCCCTGCCCCCGCACCCTGCCCCTGTCCCTGCCCCCTGCCCCCTGCCCCTGCCCTCTGCCCCCTGCCCCTGTCCCTGCCCCCTGCCCCTGCCCTCTGCCCCCTGCCCCTGCCCCCTGCCCCTGTCCCTGCCCCCTGCCCCCTGCCCCTGCACCCTGCACCCTGCCCCTGCACCCGTCCCTGCCCCCTGCCCCTGCCCCCTGCCCCTGCACCCTGCTCCCTGTCCCTGCCCCCTGCCCCTGCACCCTGCCCCCTGCCCCCTGCCCCTGCCCCCTGCCCCCTGTCCTGTCCCTGCCCCTGTCCTGCCCCTGCCCCGTCCCAGTCCCTGTCCCTTCCCCTGTCCTGCCTCTTCCCCTTCCCATCCCTTCCCCTGCCCCTGCCCCTGTCCCCGCCCCTGTCCCCGCACCCTGCCCTGCTCTCTTCGCACCCTGCCCACGCCCCCCGGCACCTCGCACCCTCAACATGCCCCCCACCCCCCACCCCTGCCCCTGCCCTACTTGCAGCTCCCACCCACCCTCACCCGGGCCAGGGGCGGGGCGGGGGGGGCGGGACGGGACACCCCCATCCTGCCCCCCAGCCGCAGAGGACACGGGTGGGATGGGGTGCACCCTGCTCACCCCACCCAGCCCACCCAGCAGGCCGCCCTAACGAGGCCCGTGGCTCTAACGGGCTCCACAGCACGTGGCAGCTGCAGCCCCACTGCATCCCAGTTGCTCCCCGCACCCAATCCCAGTCCTCCCAGCATCGTCTCCATCGCACCCCTGTCACACCCTGCTTTCATTCCAATTGCTCTCCCCCCTGCAGCCCCCCTTTGCCCCCCTGTGTTCCCACTGAATCCCCGTTGCATTCCCAGTTTAGTCCCGTTGCATCTCCACTGAATTCCCACTGTACCCACGCTAAATCCCAGTCGCATCCTCACCAGAGCCCTGCTGCATCTCCAGCACGTCCTCATTGAATTCCATCTGCTTCCCCTTTGCATCCCCAGTTCATCCCCACTGCATCCCCAGTTCATTCCCATTGCATACCCAGTTCATCCCCACTGCATCCCCAGTTCATCCTCGCTGCGCCCCCATTGCATCCCCAGTTCATCCTCATTCCAGTCCCAGTTCATCCCCATTGCATCCCCAGTTCCATCCCCACTGCATCCTCAGTTCATCCCTAATCCATCCCCAGTTCATCCCCACTGCATCCCCAGTTCATCCCTATTCCATCCCCAGTTCATCCCCAGTTCATCCCTATTCCATCCCCAGTTCATCTCCAGTTCATCCCCATTCCATCCCCAGTTCATCCACACTGCATTCCCAGTTCATCCCCATTCCATCCCCAGTTCATCCCCAGTTCATCCCCACTGCATCCCAAGTTCATCCCTATTCCATCCCCAGTTCCATCCCCACTGCATCCTCAGTTCATCCCTAATCCATCCCCAGTCCATCCCCACTGCATTCCCAGTCCATCCCCACTGCATTCCCAGCCCATCCCCATTCCATCCCCACTCCATCCCCAGCCCATCCCCACTCCATCCCCAGCCCATTCCCATTCCATCCCCATTCCATCCCCATTCCATCCCCACTGCATTCCCAGTCCATCCCCACTGCATTCCCAGTCCATCCCCATTCCATCCCCAGTCCATCCCCACTGCATTCCCAGTCCATCCCCACTGCATCCCCAGCCCATCCCCACTCCATCCCCAGTCCATCCCCATTCCATCTCCAGTCCATCCCCAGCCCATCCCCACTTCACCCTCAACAACAGCCCGTTGCACTCCCAATTCATTTCCATTGCACCCCAACTCACCCCCTACTCCATCCCCGCCCCATCCCCCCCAGCTCCCTCCCTCCACACACACACAGCCCCCCACACTCCCCCCACCACGTGGCTGAGCGGCAGCGCCCCCTCCCTCCCTCCATCCCTCCCTCCATCCCTCCCTCCATCCCTCCCTCCCTCCATCCCTCCCCGCACTAACCCCATCCCAACCTCCAGAGGCGCCGCACCCTCTCCCCTCTGCCGGGGGCAGGGCGAGGGGGGCACAACCTCCCCTCCCCTAGGGATGGGGGGGCTCCGGTACCCACTGCGTCCCGTGGGCGCTTTTTTAAATGTCCCTTTTCCTGCCAGGAGACTGTGACACAGGCTTTTAAAAATAGCATGTGCTGAGGCGAGGCGTTCGGGGTGGTGTTGCTAAGGGAGAAATCCAATTCAAATCTAGGGCTTCGCCTTCCCAGCCTAACTACTACGGCGCCTTCCCCAAAATTAGGGCAGGCTGGGGGGAAAAAAGGGGGTGGTGGTGTAGGGAGGGGTGTTGCCTTTCCTCCCTGTGCGCTTTCACCTCTTGGGAAGAAGGATGCTGAGGGCAGCACTTGGATTAAACCATCCCCCCTTCTTTCCTCTCCATCCTCGCTTTAAATGATGAGGGTTTAGGGGGGAGGATGAAGGACTCAAGGTGGGGAGGGGGATTAAACCATCCCCCCCCTTTCCCCTTTCCTCTCTTTAAATGATGAGGGTTTAGGGGGAAGGATGAAGGACTCAAGGTGGGGAGGGGGATTAAACCATCCCCCCTTTCCCCTTTCCTCTCTTTAAATGATGAGGGTTTAGGGGGAAGGATGAAGGACTCAAGGTGGGGAGGGGGATTAAACCATCCCCCCTTTCCCCTTTCCTCTCTTTAAATGATGAGGGTTTAGGGGGAAGGATGAAGGACTCAAGGTGGGGAGGGGGATTAAACCATCCCCCCTTTCCCCTTTCCTCTCTTTAAATGATGAGGGTTTAGGGGGGAGGATGAAGGACTCAAGGTGGGGAGGGGGATTAAACCATCCCCCCCTTTCCCCTTTCCTCTCTTTAAATGATGAGGGTTTAGGGGGGAGGATGAAGGACTCAAGGTGGGGAGGGGGATTAAACCATCCCCCTTTCCCTTTCCTCTCCATCCTCGTTTTAAATGATGAGGGTTTAGGGGGAGGATGAAGGACTCAAGGTGGGGAGGGGGTGTGGAGAAGGGAGGGGGGATTGGGGGGGGGGGTACCTAGTCGCCGTTGCGCAGGTCGCCACCGCGGGTGCTGTTGGCGCACTCGGTGTCCTTGGTTTTCCGGTCGATCTCCCCCCTTTGATCTTCTTGCGGGTCATGTGGCCGCGGAAACTCGCCTGGATTTTGGCGGCCGCCGCGTTGGCATCGGGATCGTCCAAGGGGATATCCAGGATGTCCTCGTCCAGTTTCGTACAGGCTCCCTCCTGGAAGAGGCAACCAGAGGGGTTAAGGCAGGTGGCATCCCCCAAAAAAGCCATATTCCACCCCCCTTCCCCCCTCCTCCTCCTCCACCTCTGCCTCCCCCCCATTAAATGAGCCCCTGAGGCTCCTCTGCTAAAAACCAGGGGTCTGGGCTCAAAATGAGGCTCCTTGGCTGGTGTCTCAGCAACTTGCCCAAGGGGAAGATGCTTCATCCCCCCCATCCCTAAATCCACACACCCCCCCGACCACCCGTCTGTGATCCCTCCGCTCCCTGAGGGTTGTGATACAGGGAGAGGAGGATCCATGGGGTGGGGGTTGAGGGTTTTTTGGGGGGGTTCTTCAGCACAAGGGGTCACTCTGCACTGGCTATGCCTCAGTTTCCCCTTCTCCTGCAGCCTGTTGCATCCTACTGCATCCCACTGCATCCCCATTGCATCCCCATTCCATCCCCATTGCATCCTCATTCCATCCCCATTGCATACCCAGTTCATCCCCACTGCATCCCCAGTTCATCCCCACTGCATCCCCATTGCATCCCCAGTTTATCCCCACTGCGTCCCCAGTTCATCCCCACTGCATCCCCATTGCATCCCCAGTTCATCCCCACTGCATCCCCAGTTCATCCCCAGTTTATCCCCATTCCATCCTCATTGCATCCCCAGTTCATCCCCACTACATCCCCAGTTCATCCACATTCCATCCCCAGTTCATCCCCACTGCATCCCCAGTTCATCCCCATTTCATCCCCATTGCATCCCCAGTTCATCCCCACTGCATCCCCAGTTCATCCCCAGTTCATCCCCATTGCATCCCCAGTTCATCCCCACTGTATCCCCACTGCATCTCCAGTTCATCCCCATTGCATCCCCAGTTCATCCCCATTCCATCCCCATTCCATCCCCAGTTCATCCCCAGTCCATCCCCAGTCCATCCCCACTGCATCCCCAGTCCATCCCCAGTCCATCCCCAGTTCATCCCCAGTCCATCCCCAGTCCACCCCCACTGCATCCCCAGTCCATCCCCAGTCCATCCCCAGTCCATCCCCACTGCATCCCCAGTCCATCCCCAGTCCATCCCCAGTCCTTTCTTCCGGACTTTGGCTGGAAACACTGGGAGATTTAGGAAGGAAGGATGGGGTAGGGGGGATAGAAAGCACCCCTCCCAAGGATTATTCACTGCAGCCCACTCCCCTCCTGCTGCAGCCTGGTACAGAGGTCAGGGATTGGGGGTGAGGGGGGGGTTGCTGGGGGGAAACCAGATGGGATGGGAACAGAGGTGCTGGTGCTGGATGCTCTGGTGCCGGCAGCGGCGCGGGCGCATCCTTTGCCACGGCCCCAGGAATGCTTCAAGGAGGGGGTTATTCCTTGCTGGGAGGGGGTTAATTGGAAGCTGCAGATTTTAGGGGGTAGGGGGAAGGATGCTCTTCCCCCCGGAGCTTGCCACGGCTCCTGTAAAGTTCCTTGGGTTGTTTTACTGCCAGGGAAAGGGGAGGGAAGCAAAAGAGCACCCAGGGCTGGAGTGACGGGTCCGAGGTGGAACTGATACGTCCAGGGTGGAAAGGTTAGAGCCAAGGCTGGAAATCCTAGAGCTGGGGCAGGAATCCTATCCAGAGGAGAAATCCTATAGCCAGGGGAAAGCCTATATCCAAGGAGAAATCCTATAGCCAGGGCAGAAATCCTATAGCCATGGGCAGAAATCCTATATCCTATAGCCAGGGGAGAAATCCTATAGCCAGGGTAGAAATCCTATATCCAAGGGAGAAATCCTATAGCCAGGGGCAGAAATCCTATAGCCATGGGCAGAAATCCTATATCCAAGGGAGAAATCCTATAGCCAGGGGAGAAATCCTATAGCCAGGGGTAGAAATCCTATATCCAAGGGAGAAATTCTATAGCCAGGGGCAGAAATCCTATAGCCATGGGCAGAAATCCTATATCCAGGGGAGAAATCCTATATCCAGGAGCAGAAATCCTATATCCAAGGGAGAAATCCTACAGCTGGGGCAGGAATCCTATATCCAGGGGGAGAAATCCTATATCCAGGGGGAGAAATCCTATATTTAAGGGAGAAATCCTATAGCTGGGGCAGAAATCCCATATTCAGGGGTAGAAATTCTATATCCAGTGGAGAAATCCTATATCCAGGAGCAGAAATCCTATATTTATGGGAGAAATCCTATATCCAAGGGAGAAATCCTATATCTAGGGGGAGAAATCCTATACCCAGGTGGGGGAAACATATAGCCAAGGGAGAAATGCTATATGGATGGAGGAAAACCTATAGAGGGGAGGGATATAACCTGGATCTGGAGGAGAAATCCTATATCCAGGGGAGAAACCCTCAAAATCCCTATATCCAAAGGGATCTTATATCCAGAGGGGAGAAATCCTGTCCGGACAGGGAGATAAATCCTCCATCCAGGGCGAGCTGGGGGCACCCATGGGTGCTGCTCCCTGTGCTGCTGGCTGAGTGGGGTGGGGGGGAAAGGGGGAGAAAGGGGAAAAGGGGAGGGGGGGGGGCAAAGTGGGGGGATAGGGAGGAAAAGGAGGGGAGGACGTGGCTTTGTGCTGGCTGGAGGGGACGGCAGGGGGGGCAGCCCCCCGACTTTATCCATCGGCATCCCCCAATCCCGACTGGAGAGTAATTTTAGGAGGGATGGAAAAGTAAGACACCCCCCCTTCCCCCCTCCTCCTCCTCCTCCTCCTCCCCCAGATTTGGGGATGGGGGGCACTTTCCTGACCAGGACCCATCCCCTCCTCCTCCTCCTCCCCCAGATTTGGGGATGGGGGGCACTTTCCTGACCAGGACCCATCCCCTCCTCCTCCTCCTCCCCCAGATTTGGGGATGGGGGGCACTTTCCTGACCAGGACCCATCCCCTCCTCCTCCCCCAGATTTGGGGATGGGGGGCACTTTCCTGACCAGGACCCATCCCCTCCTCCTCCTCCTCCCCCAGATTTGGGGATGGGGGGCACTTTCCTGACCAGGACCCATCCCCTCCTCCTCCTCCTCCCCCAGATTTGGGGATGGGGGGCACTTTCCTGACCGGGACCCATCCTCCTCCTCCTCCTCCCCCAGATTTGGGGATGGGGGGCACTTTCCCGACCGGGACCCATCCCCTCCTCCTCCTCCTCCTCCTCCTCCTCCTCCTCCTCCCCCAGATTTGGGGATGGGGGGCACTTTCCCCGACCGGGACCCATCCCCTCCTCCTCCTCCTCCTCCTCCTCCTCCTCCCCCAGATTTGGGGATGAGGGGCCACTTTCCCGACCGGGATGTTGGACAGATCCCGAACTGGTGTGAAATGGAAAAGGGGGATGGGGGATGGCAGTTTTGGGGGGTGGGATATGGACCTTGGGGGGGGGAGGGGAGTGCAGCAGCGCTGAGCGGGGAGGGGGGTGGCGCACACATGGAGTTGGCCAAGCTCTTGGGTGCAGCACCCTATTTAGAAATCCCCCCACCCATCATCACCCCAAACCCCCCTTGGCTGCCCCCATTCCAAAAAGAGGGGGGGGACGACACCCCAAGCCCGAGGAGAACAATCAAACGGGATGCAGATGCTGGAGTAAGAGGAGCGAAGGGGGAAGAAAAGGGGGTGAGTGGAAGGGGGGAAAAGGGGGTGTGTGGGGGGGTTGGGGAGGGGGGAAGGTAAGACCTACATTGCAGCAGTCCATGGTGGCGGAGGGGTGGGCGGCCAGCAGCGGGCGAGGGGCTCCGGCAAAGGTCTGGCTTCTCCCAGCGCAGGTGGCAAGTTGAGCGGAGCCTCTTGCCTACGTAATGCGCTTCCCTCCGGGCGAGCCTATCAGCCCCACAGCCCTGCCAGGGTGGGTTTTGGGGAGGGGGGGGATAGGGAAGGAAGGAAGGAAGGAAGGAAGGAAAGGGGGGGGGGGGGTTGGGGGGGGGTTTGAAGTGTGTTTCTGGCTTTGGTTGGGCTCGGGTGGTGGTTTGGGTGGGTTGTTTTTTTTTCCCTCCTCCCCCGGGTTGGTTCCGCAGGTTCCATCCAGCTCCTTCCCCAGGCTTAAAGGAGCCGGCGGCTCCTCTTGGAGTTCGGTGGGACACCAAGGGAGGATGGGGGGCAGAGGGGGGCTCAAAGATTTCGGGGTGTTAGGGAAGAGGGTCTCCTCGCCCTCAGCGTGGTCGCACAGGGTCACGGGGAAAGCCCGCAGTGATTTATTTGGAGGGGATGGGGATGAGGAGAGATGGGGGGGGGGGGGGGGGAAGCCCACAGGGATGCTGGAGAAGGTGGGGGTGAAGAAGGGGTTTGGGGGTGGGGGGAGAAGCTTCACGACCTACTTAGGGCTTGGTCCCACAGCGGGGTGAGGATGAGGATGGAGAGGAAGGGGGGGTACGGTGGGACGCTGCATCCCTCTGAGCATCTGGGGGGGTGAGGTGCCTGAGTGTGGGCTGCACACAGAGGAAATGGGGAGGGGGGTGTGGGGGGTGTGGGGGGGCTCTGCTTTTGGGGTTTGGAGCTCCCTGTTCACAGCAGCATCCAAGGCCCCGAATTTTGGGGGTGGGGGAGGTGGGGGGGGGGGTGTGTGTTTCTGGGCAGCCCAGGCAATCCCACCTGGTTTGCATCCCTCAGTGGTACCCACAGACCCCACGCCAAGGGGCCGTCAGGGCGAGACCCCAAAACAGAGGGGAGACCTCCAGGGCCATGTGGGGGGGCTGCAGCCCACAGCCCCCCGCCTCGCCCGCCTCGCTCGCCTCTAATCTGGGTTTGGGAGTTGCTAAGCAACCGCACAAGTCGCCCGTGGGCTCCGCGCGCCGGTGCCAGCGCTGGCCGGCCCCCGAAATGCAGAGTGTGTGTCCCCAGCCCCCAGCCGGGCACCCCCCGGCGCCAGAGGGACCGTACGGACCTCCCTGGGCCGGGCTTGCTCGTGGGGCTGTGTCCTGCCCGGGCTCTGGTGGCACCAGCTCGTTGGCATCACCGGCATCGGCACTGTCACCATCGGCATCCCCATCCCACCGACATCACCGGCTCCACTGCCACCCCCAGCCCGGTCACTATCCACACCCCTGTCCCCATTCCTGTCCCCATCACCCTCCCCATCCCTGTCCCCATCCCCATCATCTTTGGTCCCCATCCCTGTCCCCCCCATCCCCACCCTCATCCCTGTCCCCATCCCTGTCCCCATCCCCATCATCTTTGGTCTCCACCCCCACTCCCATCCCTGTCCCCATCCCTGTCCCCATCCCCTCCCCATCCCCACCCTCATCCCTGTCTTCATCCCCATCATCTTTGGTCCCCATCCCTCTCCCTTTCCCCCCCATCCCCACCCACACCCCCATCCCCATCCCTGTCCCCATCCCCATCATCTTTGGTCCCCACCCCCATCCCTGTCCCCATCCTTGTCCCCATCCCTGTCCCCAAGGCCACTCCAAGCTGCAGGCAGTGACACCCCACACACCCCTCCTCAAGGCCACCCAGACCACCCTTCTCCCTCCCTCCAGCTCATCCCAAGGAGGGTGCAGCCCACTCCCCACTAACCCCCCTCAACCCACCCACCACTCCACTGGCTGGGGAAGGGAAGGGGAGGGGGGTCAACCACACCCCAAGCAGCACCCAGGTGCCTGGAGCAACATCCCTCCACCACCCACCACCTCTTCTCAACAGCGCTGCTGGGAGGGGATGGGGGGGGCAGCTCTGCTCCAAAAACCCTGCTCCAGCTTCCAGGAGAAGCCTCATCCTCTCCCTCCTCTGGGATTTTCAGATGGGAAAACGATCCCCTTTCTGCTTTTTTTTTTGGGGGGTTATTTTTAGGAGCTCCGGATCCATCGCCGCCTGCTCAGGCTTCCAGGGAAGGTGGGGATGTGTTGTGGGGAGCAGAGGGGGGTTTGGGGGAGAACTCCCACACCAAGGATCTGGGAAAATGAAACCCCAACGCTGAGAGGGTCGTCCTGGTATCATCCTGCTCATCCCTGTCCCCATCCTTGTTCCAGTCCCTGTCCCCATCCCTGTCCCCATCCCTGTCCCATCCCTGTCCCATCCCTGTCCCCATCCCTGTCCCATCCCTGTCCCCATCCCTGTCCCCATCCCCATCATCTTTGGTCCCCATCCCTCTCACCATCCCCATCACTGTTGGTCCCCATCCTTGCTCCCCCTACCCCCACTCCCTTCTCTGTCTCCATCCTTGTCCCCATCCTGTTCCCATCCCTGGCCCCATCCCTGGCCCCATCCCTGGCCCCATCCTTGTCCCAGTCCCTGTTCCCATCCTTGTCTGCATCCTTGTCCCCATCCCTGTTCCCATCCTTGTCCCCATCCCCATCATCTTTGGTCCCCATCCTTGTCCCTCTCACCATCCCCATCACTGTTGGTCCCCATCCCTGCTCCCCCTAGCCTGACTCCCTTCTCTGTCCCCATCCCTGTCCCCATCCCTGTCCCCATCCCTGTCCCCATCCCTGTCCCATCCCTGTCCCCATCCCTGTCCCCATCCCTGTCCCCATCCCTGTCCCCATCCCTGTCCCCATCCCCATCATCTTTGGTCCCCATCCCTGTCCCTCTCACCATCCCCATCACTGTTGGTCCCCATCCCTGCTCCCCCGCTCCCTTCTCTGTCCCCATCCCTGTCCCCAAGGCCACTCCAGCTGCAGGCAGTGACCCCCCCACACCCCTCCTCAGGGCCACCCAGACCACCCTTCTCCCTCCCTCCAGCTCATCCCAAGGAGGGCGCACCCCCTCTAACTCCCCACTAAACCCCAAAAATCCCAGGGGTTGGCAGCAGTTGGGATGCAGGAATGAATGGCACCCTGGGGTGGGGGGTGATCTCCAGTGACAAACAGCCCCTCTGTCCCCCAGAACCCGCTCTGGCCGCTGTCCCCCACTTCCCCCCGGGCCTGGCAGAGCCCCCGAGCGCCGGTGGCTCCCGCAGGCTGCGGAGGAGGGACACCAAATGCCAGCACATCTCTAATCACTAAGGGTGGGATTGGAGCCCGTCCCAGGCTCCCTGGGCCCTTCAGCTGGGAAAACAACCCACCCTGGGGCTGGGGATTTGAGGGGAGGGGGAGGGGAAGGGGGGGAAAGATTTGGGGGGGGGGAGAGGTTAAGGGATGTGGGGGTGATGCTTTTCCCAGGCATCCTGATAAACCAGCGTGGGTTTTGGAAGGGGACAATGGGTACCCCAGCGTGGGGGGTGGGAGGTGGTGGCACTGGGGGGGGGGGAAGGGGAATAATAATGATAATGATAATGATAATGATAATAATAATAATAGTAATTATTATTATTCAATAAAAATAGAGGGGGTGGGGGGTGGAATTAGGTGCTGGAAAAGGTGCCCTGGGCTGGCAACCTGGTGCCAGGAAGGAGGAGAGGAGGGGGTCAAGGTGTAGCCAGTTGGCATCAGCCCCAGCACAGGGTCCCAGCCAGCACTGTAGTAATAATAATAATAATAATAATAATAATAATAATAATAATAATAATAAAAAATTATATACTAATAACACATTATTATTATTATTATTATTATTATTATTATTATTATTATTATTATTATTATTATTATTATTATTATTATTATTTCTTCAATTAAAATAAGGGGAGGGGGTGGGGGGTGGAATTAGGTGCTGGAAAAGGTGCCCTGGGCTGGCAACCTGATGCCAGGAAGGAGGAGAGGAGGGGGTCAAGGTGTAGCCAGTTGGCATCAGCCCCAGCACAGGGTCCCAGCCAGCACTGTAGTAATAATAATAATAATAATAATAATAATAATAATAATAATAATAATAATTATAATAATGTGTTATTAGTATATTATTATTATTAATATTATTATTATTATTATTATTATTATTATTATTATTATTATTATTATTATTATTATTATTATTATTATTTCTTCAATTAAAATAAGGGGAGGGGGTGAGGGGGTGGAATTAGGTGCTGGAAAAGGTGCCCTGGGCTGGCAACCTGATGCCAGGAAGGAGGAGAGGAGGGGGTCAAGGTGTAGCCAGTTGGCATCAGCCCCAACACAGGGTCCCAGCCAGCATCATATTATTAGTATTAGTATTAGTATTAGTATTAGTATTAGTATTAGTATTCCCTGCCCCCCTCCATCCCTCCTTCCTGTTTTTCCCAGGGGAGCCGCCGCCGTGCCCGGTGCCACCGTGGGCGAGCGCTGCATATGGCAGGGAAAACAGGAAGGGGTTGGGGGGGGGGTTAGAAAACATGGGTGTGGGGGGGTCAGGTTCTCTCTTTCTCCTCCCCTCCCCCCCAAATAAACAAGCAAACCCCCATCCCCCTCTTTTTTTGTTTGCTTTGAAACCAGTCTGGGGTGGGGGGGTGTGAAACTGGTTGGAATGGGATGGGGGGAGACACCCCCATGGACTGCCCCCTCCCCCCCTTAAAAACACCCCTCAAAAACCCCCTCAGCTCTTGGAAAAGTGGGGGGGGGGGGGGAAGGAAGGACAGGAGCAATGTCACATCCCTCCCTCACGTGGGGGTGCTGTTCAATTTTTGAGGACCCCCAGGGATGCAGGGCCCTAAATACTGAGCCTTAAAATACCATCCTGAGCTCAGCCCCCTGCCCGATCCTGGGGGGGGGGGTATTTTTAGGGTGGAAATCTCAGGTGAGAGCTGCTAATTAAGGGTGGGGACCTCGTTAATAGGAAGTCTCATTAAGGAAAAAAAAAAACCCAAAGCACTATAGAGGAGGGGGGTGGGGGGTGGGAGATTGTCCCCTGGCTCCCTGGGAAGGGCCAGGGGGGGATTGAAAGGGTGGGGGGGAATTGAAGGGGGTGGGAGAGATTGAAGAGGGGGGAGATTGAAGGGGGGAGGGTTGGGGGGGTTTATTTTGAGTCACAGCCCCTGGTTTTGGGTTGGGACAGGGGAATCTGGGCCAAGCACTCAGGTTGGGTCCCCAGGGAGGTGTCCCCCTTTTTTTCCAGGGCCGCCATCCTTTTCAGCCCTGGGTTTTAGCCCCTCTCACTGTGAAGCCCTCAGCTCCAGCTCACCCCCCCCCCCCCACCCCCCCCCCCACTCCCCTCAATTCCGTTTCGGGCTCAAATAAGCCTGTTTTGGGTGCTGTGTCTCTTACTGGGTCTGTGGGTGCAGCTCTGCCTGCCTGCTGCCCTGCCTCCTCCCTCCTCCTTGTCCTTGTCCTCCTTCTTCTCCTCCTGCTCCAGCTCCTCGAGGAAAAGTGGGATAAAAAACAACCCCCCCACCCCCCAAAATTTAGGGTGGGGCGGGACAAGGGCAGCAGGCCCAGGGTGGGCATCCCAGCACCCTGAATTCTGCAGGGCGGGGGGTGTGCCAGGCAGCCTACCTGGCAAGGGGCCTGTGTGAGAAGCTGGTCCTTCAGCTCGGCCGCCCACACCACTGACTCGGAGTTGCCTGGGGGAAGGAGGAGGCTTGATGCCATGGGTGATGGGCACGTGGGGCAGGCCTGACACCCTGGGGATGGGCCCGTGGTGGGGAGAGGGCCGGTGATTTGAGGGATGGGGCTCAGGGTGAAGCCCTCCAGGATGGGTGCTCTCAAGCAATGGGTGCATGGAGGGGTGTGGGGGGCCAGGCACGCCGCCATGGCTGAGGGGTGTGATTGGGAAGGCCTGGCGCCCTGGGCGATGGGTGCACGGGGCAGGCTCGACGCCGCGCAGGATGGGGGATGGAGGTGCTGGGATGGGTGCTGCTGGCAAGCCGCCGGGCCACTCACCCTCTCTCTGCTCCAGCAGCGCCTGGCAGTGCCGGGCAGCGAAAGCCGCCACGTCGGCCGGCTGCGCCTGCAGGATCGCCCGTGTCAGCCCCTCCAGCAGGTTTATGAAGCCGTCGGGCAGGGACAGGACGGTGCAGGAGGAGGGGATGGACATAGCTGCCTCTCCCCGGGTCACCTGCAGCAGCACGACCGGGGTGAACCGCGAGACACACACCCCCTCGCCCCAACCGGGCAGCGCCGGGACTCGAACCTGCGACATAGGTACGGGGAAGGGCGCGGCACAGAGCAGCAGCTAGGGGGCGCGCCCCTTCCCGCCCTCCGCGCCTGCGCACTGCCGCTCCGCTCGGCGCATGCGCGGCCGGTGCCCGGGCAAGCCGGGCCGAGCAGGGCCGGGCAGCGCCGGAGGCCCCGAGCCAGCGCTGCCGCCGCCGTTTCTCCCCGGAGCTCCCCCCACCGCCACCCGCCGTCCCGCGGGCCCGGCCCCTTCCCGCGGCATCCCGCACCGGCGCCTCCGCTCCGGCCCGCCCGGGCTGTGCCGGCGCCTCTGGCTGCGGTGAAGACGCTGTCGCCTGGCAACCGCGCGCCCGGCGGGCCACGCCCCCCGAGCGGGCCACGCCCACCAATGGGCGGGTCTGAGGGGGCGGGGCCGGCCAGGGACCTGCGCCGCGATGGAGGCCTGGGCGCTGCTGGCGCTGGCCCCGGTGGCGGCAGGTAAAGGGCCGGCCCGGCCCGGGAACCCCCTGCGGCACAGCCGGGCGAGGCGGGATACCCGAGCCCCTCTTCGCGGCGCTGGGCTCCCCCCGCGCCCCGTGTGCCCCGCCCCGCTTCCAGCCCTTGGCGTGCCCCGCCCCTCTTCGGCACCCTTCGCACCCCCCGAACCCCTCTGCGGCACCCTTCGCACCCCCCGAACCCCTCTGCGGCACCCTTCGCACCCCCAGCCCCACCTCGGCACCCTTTGGGCCCCCCAAACCCCTCTGCGGCACCCTTCAGAGCCCCCAGCCCCACCTCGGCACCCTTTGGGCCCCCCAAACCTCTCTGCGGCACCCTTCAGAGCCCCCAGCCCCACCTCGGCACCCTTCAGACCACCCTGAACCCCTCCTCAGCACCCCTCGCACCCCTAGCCCCACCTTGGCACCCTTCGGATCCCCCAGCCCCACCTCGGCACCCTTCAGACACCCCTGAACCCCTCCTCAGCACCCTTTACACGCCCAGCCCCATCTCGGCACCCTCACACCTCCAGCTCCACCTTGGCACCCTTCAGATCCCCCTGAACCCCTACTCAGCACTCTTCACACCCCAGCCCCACCTCAGCACCCTTCGGACCCCCCAGCCCCACCTTGGCACCCTTCAGACCCCTTTGAACCCCACCTCGGCACCCTTTGCACCCCTAGCCCCACCTCGGCACCCTTCGGACCCCCTGAACCCGTCCTTGGCACCCTTCGGACCCCCCAGCCCCACTTCAGCACCCTTCAAACCCCCCTGAACCCCACCTTGGCACCCTTCGGACCCCCCCCAGCCCCTCCCCAGGCCCCTGGCAGGTGGCTGCCGCCGTGGGACGATGCTTTACGTAAAGCAGAGCCGCATGCGGCTCCTCAGCGCCTGCCGTGGGCTCCCCTCTCCTCTCCTCCCTCCTCCCAGCTGCTTTTTATAGCCTCCCGTCTCTTCCCCGGCGTCTCGGGTTTTGGGGGGGGGGTGGGGGGATGGGGAGGGGAGTTGTTGGGTTTTTTTTTCCTCCTCCAACTCATTTTTACATAACTCATCCTTCCCGGGGCTCGGCACACGGGCGGCTGGGCCGGGGCTGCGGCTGGGCTGAGGAGAAGCCCCAGCACCACCCCAGCATCACCTCTCCACACCCAGACCCCCTTTATTCCCCCTCATCCCCCAACCATGTCCAGAGCTGGGACCCCAGGACAAGAGAGATGTGGGACTGGTGGAGAGGGGTCAGAGGAGCCACGGAGGGGATCAGAGGGCTGGAGCAGCTCCCCTCTGGAGAGAGGCTGAGGGAGCTGGGCTGGGTCAGCCTGGAGAAGAGAAGGCTGTGGGGGGACCTCATTGCAGCCTGCCAGTCCCTGAAGGGAGCAGAGGAACAGGAGAGGAATCAGCTTGTTCAAGGGCAGAGCCTGGCAGGACAAGGGGCTGGAGTGAAGCTGGAGGAGGAAAGGGGAGAGGAGATCTTGGGGGGAAGTTCTTTGCAGAGAGAGTGGTGAGGGGCTGGCAGGGGCTGCCCAGAGAGGGGGTGGGTGCCCTGTCCCTGGGGGTATTGAAGGCCAGGTTGGCTGGGGCCCTGGGCAACCTTGTGTAGCTCCAGGCCTGGAGGTTGGTGTCCCTGCCTGTGGCAGGGGGTTGGAGCTCTGTGACCCTTGGGGTCCCTTCCAACCCAGACCAGGCTGGGATTCTGGGATTCTATGATCCCTGGGACAGCCATGGGGCTGTCCCTGAGGTAAAGGCTCGTACTTGGGGGTGATTCCTGAGGTAAATGTCCATCCCCAGCTGCAGCCTTCCCTGAGGTGGTTTTTCTAAATACATTAGTAATTGTTGTGGTTTAGTGTGGAGCAGGGGGCTGCAGGGGTGGCTCCTGCCAGCAGCAGCCAGAAGCTCTCTGCAGGCCCCGCAGAGCAAACAGCAGCCGGCTCAAGGCCGCAGTCGCTGCTGACCAAGGCCGAGCCCATCAGCGGTGGGCACAGCGCCTCTGGGAGTCACAGTGAGGGGGGGAAATCCCACAAGCAGCCGCTTTGTGCCCCCAGAGAAGGGAGTGAGAATCCCAGACCAGGCTGGGATTCTATGATTCTACCATTTTTAACCACCTTTGGGTCAACCAGGAGCTGTAAATTTAGCAGAATCTCAACTAATCCCTATTTCTGGGGGGGCTGGAGGCCGTGCTGGGGATCTCTCTCCTCTCTCCTTGCCTCTGGGAGCTGAGGTTTGTGCTGCCTGTTGATCCCAGGGCTGACGTTTGGCTTCGCCTCCTACTATGGTGACCACATGGTGTTACAGAAGGGGCCGGCGGGGGCCGTGGTGTGGGGCTACGGGGCACCGGGGGCCGCGGTCACCCTGGCTGTGTCCGAGGCTGGCGGCTCCATCGTCATGAAGAAGAGGACACGAGTTAAAGGTCAGTGAGAAACTCACTGGGAGATGATCACTGGGAGATCTGGGGGGGTGCCCAGCCGTCCCCCTCCCTGCCAGTTGCTGGCCTTTGCTCAGCTTTGGTTTCCCAACAGCAGGATCCTGCTGAGCTGCTGCTGGAGGGGGTGGCACCGCGTGGGTTTGAGCCAAGCAATGGGGCTGGGGGGTGCTGGGGAGGTTAGGGGGGGTGTCAGTTCCTCTCCCTGTCAAAAACCATCTCTGGGACGATCTCCAGAGCGCTCCTGGCTTTTTTGGGGGGTGGGTTTTTGGATGTTTCCCCCCTCAGGAGGGGTCTGTTGGGGATCTCTGAAGCGCCGAAGGACGTCACTTGCACAGGCTGAGTCTTCCTCGGGGGTGGGAGGGTGTGGAGGCGTCTCAGATCTCATCTGCTGGGCTCTGTCCCAGGCTGGTGAATCGGGGGGGGCTCCTCATCACATTTTAGGGGGAATGCTACCTAAAGGGCTCCTCCTCAAGTTCTTGGGAGAGAGCAGTGATCTGCCATACTAGATCTCCAGGATCCAGCCCCAACCAGGCCAGAAAATCCACAGCAAGCTCCAGCAGAATATCTTTACGCCTCAATTCGGCGCCTCTAAAATTAGCTGGAGACATCTCGGTGTCACACACACCCCAAGCTGCTCCTGTAAATCCTGGTTCCTCCCAGCAGCTTCTGCTCCAGCACAAATTCTGTCTCCTGAGATTTTCTTCTTAACCCCTCAGTTCCTGCAGGAGAAAAGACCCTCCCCATGGTAGAGGGCTTCCAAACTCCCTTTTCCTTGCAGAGCCCTTCCATCCCCCCACCCATCACTGGCCACTCAGCCAACCTCTTTGCGAAGTTCTTGAGATCTTCATTAGAGGGTCAGGAAAGCTAAGTAAGTCCCATCCATCCTTTCCTTCCAGAACCTTCTGGGACGTGGATGAGTGTCCTGGACCCTATGGAGCAGGGTGGTCCCTACACATTGACAGCCAGGCAGGGCTGGGAGAACGTGACGCTGCGGGATGTCTACTTTGGGGACGTGTGGCTTTGCAGCGGGCAGAGCAACATGGCAATGACCGTGCTGCAGGTGAGCACCTGTGGCATGCTGCAGCAAGGCCCAGATCAGGCAGGGAAAGGGTCTCACCCGCTCCCAACCCCTCCTTTAGATCACCAACGCCAGCCAGGAGCTCGCCGCAGCCGCTCGCTACCCCTACGTCCGCCTCTTCGCCGCGGCGCCTGCGCGCTCCGACGTGGAGCTGGGTGACCTGACACACATCGACCTGCCTTGGTCTGTCCCAACAGCCCGTGAGTACAACACTCCTCCAAAAAGAAGGAGGAAAAAAGCCTGGAAATGGCTTTTTTTCCAAGAGCCCTTGGTCCTCCCAAAGGGCTCTGCGGGCACGTGGGCTGCTGTGGGATGTGGGGAGGTGAGACAAGGTGCAGCAGAAACCCCCTCCTGCCCCACAGCATTGCAGTGGGGCCGGGGTGGGGTAGGGGGAGGATTTGGGTAAAATCCTGGAAATGGCTTTTTTCCCCCCTCACAGCCAGCTTTCTTCCCCAGACAACCTGGGCCATGGGAATTTCACCTACTTCTCTGCTGTCTGCTGGCTCTTGGGGCGTTACCTCTACGAGGCTCTGCGGTACCCGCTCGGGCTGGTGGAGGCAGCCTGGGGGGGTACCCCCATCGAGGCTTGGTCCTCCCAAAGGGCTCTGCGGGCATGTGGGCTGCTGGAGGATGTGGGGAGGTGAGGCAAGGTGCAGCAGAAACCCCCTCCTGCCCCACAGCATTGCAGCGGGGTCAGGGTTGGGTAGGGGGAGGATTTGGGTAAAATCCCCTCCAGTGCCCAGAGCATAGGGCTCATCATGGCAGGTAAAGGGGAGGAGGTGGGAGGGGGAGAGAGGGCTTCACACCCTTTTAAGCCCAGCTTTGTTTTCCAGTGTCACCCCACCCCAGCATCTCTCTGGCCCACAAACACCCTCCGTGCTCTGGAACGCCATGATCCACCCGCTGCTCAACATGACGCTGCGGGGTGTCGCTTGGTACCAGGGTAAGCTCCCCCCGCCCCCCCCCCCCCAAGTTTTTCCCCCTCCCTAGGGATGCAGCAGCCCCCTATTATCCCCCCAGCCTCATGTGTTTGGGTTTTCTTGGGAGAGGTGAGGCCAATGCCATCCTGCACACGGACCAGTACAACTGCACCTTCCCTGCGCTCATCGCCGACTGGCGCCAGGCTTTCCACACCGGGTCTGCTGGGCAGACAGATCCGCTCCTCCCGTTCGGCTTCGTGCAGGTAAGGGGCAGGACCCCCCTCCTGCTGTGGGGAGAACACCCTGATGCTCTCAGAGTGGGGAGGGGCTGGAAGGGGCTGCCCAGAGAGGGGGTGGGTGCCCCGTCCATCCCTGGGGGTGTTGAAGGCCAGGTTGGCTGGGGCCCTGGGCAACCTTGTGTAGCTCCAGGCCTGGAGGTTGGTGTCCCTGCCTGTGGCAGGGGGTTGGAGCTCTGTGATCCTTGGGGTCCCTTCCAACCCAGCCCAGTCTGGGATTCTATGCTGGGGTGGTGGTGGGGTGCGTACCCAATCCTTTTCCCCCAGAACCAGCATCTTTATGCTGTAAATACATGGCAGCATCCTGCTGAGGTGCCAAATCCCAGACGGGGACTGCAGCAGACAGGTTGGGGTGGTGGCTGAGCTGCTCCTCTGGCTCTCCTCCTCTCCTCTCTCCCTTGTAGTTGTCCACCTACCGCCGGCAGAGCCCGGACGACAGCTTCGCCCGCCTCCGCTGGCACCAGACTGCCGACCTGGGGGTCGTTCCCAACCCCAGGATGCCCGGCACCTTCATGGCTGTGGCTGTGGATCTGTGCGATGAGAGCTCTCCCTATGGCAGGCAAGTCCAGGCTGACAAGGGTTGGAGTGGGGTAGGGGGGATGAAGCCATCGGGTCCCACCTCCCTCTTCTTCCTCGGCAGCATCCACCCCCGGGACAAGCAGAAGGTGGCGCAGCGCCTGCAGCTGGGTGCCAGGGCTGTGGCGTATGGGGAGAAAGACCTGGTTTTCCAGGGGCCATACCCCACCCAGGCTGTCCTGGAGGTGACCAGGGCTCTACTCAACATCTCCTACAGCCAGGAGCTCGTCTGGCACCAGAAGGACACGCGGGCCTTTGAGGTGAGGAGGGGGAAAAGCTTCTCCCCTGCCCCCCTGCCTTTCTCACCCCACCCCAGGGCTGGAAGAGGTGAAGCCTCCAAGCTCACCTTGAAGCCCACCTTGATGGAGGTTTGCCCCCCCCCAGGTGTGCTGCTCTGCCCGCCGTGCCCCGTGCGAGTGGCTGCGGGTGCCGGTGCTGGGGGTGCAGTCCCGCACGGTGGCGCTGGCGCTGGCCGGCTGCGGGATGCCGGTGCGGGCCTTGCGGTACGCTTGGGCTGAGTGGCCCTGCGAGTACCTGTCCTGCGCCCTCTACAACACCCAGGGGCTGCCAGCACCTCCCTTCCTCCTGCAGGTCCTGCCCCAAAAAGCTGGGGGAAGGACCTGCTCCTCTTGCCTGGCTCCCTGCTCTCCCTGGGGGGTTAGGTGAGGGGATGGGGTGGGAGGTGGCACCTCTCCCAAGGTGGCTCAGGGCAGCTGGCACTCTTCCACTTAAGCTTGATATGCCAACTTCTCTTTGGCCTCAAGTCAAGGCTGCAGGTTGGGGTGGTGGGGAGGACATGGGGGAGGTGTGGGGGGAAAAGACCCAATTTAAAAGGAAATATATGAAAAATGAAGCCACAGCCAAGCATTGGGACACACTGATGGGAGCTGAACCACCTCACTCCTGCTCCTCTCTGCCCATGGGGTCCTGGCACCCCCCATGCCCCCAGGACACCCCAAATCTCAGGGTGCTGGCAGGATCTATCTGCCAGGGTGGGGAGAGAGGAGCTCAGCTCAAAAAACACCCTTCAACCCAAAAACCAGTGTTGGGACATGGAGCTGCAGAGGGTGCTGTGTGGCAGCAGGAAGCACCTCCCACCTCCCTGTGTTAATTTCTAATTAATAAACCTGCTTGTTTAATTCCTGGGGCCATTTTTCCCTTCCGAGTGGCGTCCCTTGGTCATTCCTCCCCCTCACCTGCCACAACCATGGGGATGGGTGTGGAAGAGGCAGGATGGGGCACCCAGAATAAGACACCCAAGAGGCTCTGTGAAAAACCTGGATTGTTTCCCCTTTGTTTTTCCTGGAAAGGAGGGACACAGATCAACCCAGCCCCCTCTTTCCCCCCTTCCAAAATCATATGTGGGAGGAGAGCAAGCTCAGCCTGGCCACCACTGCTGTGTTATGGACGTCACCCCACTGAGCTGGGTCTAAACCAAGAGTTTGGATCCAACAGGTTCCCAGTAGGCTGGTTGGGCAGGTGGGGTCAGGCAGAGCCCAGCGAGTCCCGGGAGGCTCCTCCAGTTGCTTCCACTCCAGGCTTTGGATCTGGGCAAGAAGGGAGGAAGAAGGTTAATTACCTGGGCAAACACAAACTGGGACCTTGAGCTTCCTCTGTTAGCCCAAGAGCTGGTTGTGCTAGCCCTGTGGTTGCCATGCCAACGAGGATGCTAAATTCAGCTCAATCTGGGTGGGTTTTGGGGGTTTTGGGATTTTTTTTTAAAGCACTGCCTGAAGGTCCCCACGAGACCCCAACAGGGGAGGCCCCAGCTCCCCAAAGCCCAGGGGAGAAGGAGCAGTGGTGCCCAGGGAAGGGGTGCAGAGGCCCTGGGGGGGATGCAGCTCTACCCATCTCGGATGCAGGGAGGGGTGTGGGGGGCACAGCATCTGCTGCATTAGCCCCCTCCCCAGGACTCAAAGCTCCCAACCCTGCTCCCAGCAGGCTGGGCTGCTCTCTCCTCCAAAAAACAAGTGGATCTTTCCCCCTCCCCATCCCCCTTCCCCCTGGTTTGCCCAGAGTTTGGGTTTAAGCCACCAGCTCTCCGCTTTCTGTTCCTATAGCAACCCCTGCCCACGCGTGGGATCCAGCATCCCAGCTGCCGGAACCTGGCCCTGCCTGCAAACAGACCCCCAGCAGCCCCCCCAGTTCCTCCCCCTCCCCAAAATAAACCACCTTGGTGAAGGGTTTAGGGCCACAGCCTCACTCCTGGGGTGGGATGTGGCAGCATACGGGCCAAGAGGAGGAGGAAGGAGTTTTCTCTGCCCAAAAACCCTACCTAGGGCGCCGCCGTGGGAGAGGGGCGCGCTGCCGTCGGGCTCGGGGGTGCAGGCAGGGCCTTTGGGCTTGGTGGTCTCCAGCCCAGCCAACAGTGTCATGAAGTCGACGACGGTATCGATGTCCTCCTTGTTGGCGGTGGCTTCCCTCAAGGCACTGACGGCGTTGAGGCGGCCGAAGGAGGTCAGCTCGGAGATGTTGGCCCGGAGGAAGAGGAGGATGACGTTGAGGTCATTGACCGGGCAGGTGAGCATCTTGCGGCTGAGGAGATCGAAGGCGGGCAGCATCTCGTAGACAGAGAGCAGCCCCTTGTCCCACTGGCAGAGCTGCAGGGCGTTGTAGACAACGATGGGGAGGAGGAGGACGTAGACGCCACCGACCGAGAGGCTGATGAGCTGGAAGACGGAGAAGAAGACCAGCTTGCAGGGGATGAGTGAGGGGATGTGGGGCTCTTCCTGGAGCAGCCCCGTTTTGATGGAGCAGCTGAACTCATCCTGGAAGAAGATGTTGAGGTGGAGGAAGACGAGGTAAAGGCAGGTGGCGGCCAAGAACAAGAGCAGGAGCAGGTTCCTCAGGATGTAGAAGAATGCCAGGGAGTGGGCGTGCTGCTTGCAGGTCAGGTAGCGCTCCAGCAATGGGAACTCAAAGTACCTCTCCCGGCGGGCCCTGGGGGCAGAGGGGGACACAGCGAGGACTCAAGAGCCACCCCACCCCCCACCCCAAAATGAGCCACTTCAAAGTCCATCCCAAATGTGGCTGCAGCCACGAAGCTGCGTGGAGGGAGCTGGGAGGAGAGCAGTGCCTGCTCCAGGTCTCACCTCTCGTACTCCTCCCAGAACTGCTCGGGCTCGGCGCTGGCCTGTTGGACCTTCCTCATGTGCTGCACCAGGCGCACCGAGCGGTTGTAGGATTTGTCCAGCTCGTCGATGATGAAGAGGAGGTCGGAGTGGAGGGCGGGGGCGGCCGCGTAACGCCACAGCAGATAGGGCAGGTACATGAGCACCGCCACGACCAGCAGCGAGTAGGGGAAGACCTGGGGGAAGGAGACACGTGGGTGCTGAGCCACGCGGGGTTGTTTCAGCTCCAGGTGGGACCCGAGGGCGCCCTACGTGACCCATCTGTTGTGGTTTCCCCCCGGCTGTGGGCCGAGATCCACGCAGCTGCCTGCTCCTTAAAGTAAAAGAGCAGGGGAAGAGGGAAAAAGGGGGAAACAAGGGAAGGGAAAAGGAAGGGGAAATAACTCCAAACCCAAGAAACTAAGAGGCCTGTGGGTTGGGATAAGGAGAGTTTACTGAGAGAACAGAAAGATCAAATATCCCAATGCTAACAGGACTTTAGAGCAAAAGAAGATGAAACTCTTGATCCCCAATGCAGTTTCTCCCTGACCCACACAACTCAGGTACCACCCAGAGCTGTCCCGGAACCCGACCGTCCCCACAAGCAGCACGCGTCCCGCCACCGCCCCTCTTCTTCCTCCCCTCAGCCCCCCGTTCTCCTGGGCAGGACGTCATTGCCATGGAATACTCTCTTTGGCCCCTCTGGGTCACCTGTCCTGGCTTCGCCCCTCCTTTCTCATGAATAGAGAAATAGGAAGAAGCTGAGAAAGTCCTTGACTGTCTGACTGCAACTAAGAACATCAGGGTGTTCTCAGCACTGCTTTCATTGTAACTCCCAAACACAGCATCCCATCAGATGAAGTTAACTCTATCCTGACTGAAACCAGGACACCATCGTACCTTGAGAGCCCAGAGGGATTTGGTGACGGCGTGTCCCTCGGTGTCGAAGCCGTGGTGGACAAGGGAGTCCCAGCAAGCCGTGTCCACATAGGCAGACTGCTTCCCCGTGAAGTTGGTGGGAGGGAAACAGCTGATCTGCGAACCTGGGGTGAGGAGAAGGGTGACCCTCAGAGTCCCACAGCTGGGTGCTGAGGTGTTACAGCAGGGCGATTACATCTCAGGCATCACTTCCAACTCATAAGCACCTTTTTGGCAGTCCTTCCATCACTGTCCCTCCCCAGCAGTGAGCTTTCCAGCAAAGACTTTTCCATCTCCTCCCAAACACAAATGCTTTGAGCATGCCCGTGGGTACACGGTGGCGGGGAGAGCAATTAGAGGCTGGTCAGAAACCAGAGTCAAACCAAATCCCCAGGGGCAGCAGTGGGATGTTGGCCGAGGCTGGATTTAGCCTGAGGTCGCGATGCACTGTCAATGCAACCTTCTGTGCAGCCCTCCCAAACCCTGGCAGGGTGTATCTACCCCCTGAGCTTCCCTGATGGCACCCTCCTCCTCCCCCTTGGAAGCAACCCCGCGGCACCCAAAGGTGGCAAGCAGCTGAGGCAGGGCACTGCCTGGGGTTAAGCACAGCTGGTCCCAGGCTTTCCCAGTCACCAATCAGTAAATACCCCTGAGAGGCAACAATCCCTAAACCAGGATTCCCAGGCTGGCCCAACCTTGAGCTGTGACCACACCAGCACAGACACAGGGTTTCGGAGTGACAACCAAAGGGGTGCTGGTGACCACCCACGACACAGAGATAGATCCCTGGTGTGAAGGCTGAGACTCACCAGTGGAGAACCAGACACAGAGATCCCTGGTGTGAAGGCTGAGACTCACCAGTGGAGAACCAGACATAAAGATCCCTGGTGTGAAGGCTGAGACTCACCAGTGGAGAACTCGCGGGCGAAAGCCAGAGAGACGAGCAGGAGGGGGAGCCCAACAGTGATGAACTTGAGTAGGCGATCGCTGGGCAGCTCCAGACGCAGCCCTTTGGCTCGGGAACTGCCGGGGTCCGGGAGGAGAGCGTCAGAGAGCATGTACTCTGCAGCCGTGTGCGACAGCGACATCGTTCTCTTGAGGAAGAGGAGACAACAGGTACTGCTGCTGCTGCTGCTGGCGAGAAGCTCTGCCGTCGTTTGAGGTGTGACTGGCTTGAGGAGGGACTTTGTAGGGCTGAAGGCATCGCTTGTCAAGCGCTCAGTGCCAGACAGCTGTAAATGACAGCTTAAACGGTGCATTAAACCCACTGGTAATTACAGGGGGGAAGCCTTTTTGCAAATAGCACCCCCCAAAATAGAAGGGAGGAAAAGAAAACCAACCCCCCTTCCTCCTCCTCTTCCCCAGCAGCCATGGCATGGGGCAGGGAAGGCAGCGTTCTTCCCCAGCCACAGCCGCTCCCCGGCTCCTCGTGGTTTTACATCACTCTCTCATAAGCAGATGTATTTTGGGCATGGGGCTCCCCAGCTAATTTCACCTCTTGCAGAGAGCCAAGGGCACAGGGTGTTACCCTACTGAAAAGCCCCAGCCAGGTATATGGTGGCCCTGTGTGCAACAAAGAGTTCTTTCTAGAACCCATCCCAGCCTGAGCAGCTGGAGAAAGTCCTGGGGACAGGCCAAGAGACACCAAACGCTGGTGGCTGTGATTTCAAGGCACGACATCAGCTGCAGTTCCCCAGGATTTCAAATCCCTCCACTCACAGAATCCCAGCATCACCAGGCTGGAAAAGCCCTTTAAGCTCCTGGAGTCCAACCGTCCCTGTCCTGTGCTAACCCAGATCCCTGAGCACCTCATCTCCCCTCTGTTAAACACACCCAGGGGCAGGGACTCAGCCCCCTCCCTGGGCAGCCTGGGCCAGGCCCTGACAACTCTGCCAGGGAAGAATTCTCTCCTCCCAGCTGAGCTGAGCCTGCCCTGACACAGCTTGAGCCCAGTGCCCCTTGTCCCAGCTCCTGGCCCCTGGCTGAAGAGACCAGCGCCCACCTCTCTGCACCCTCCTGGCAGGGCAGGGCAGGTGGGGAGAAGCTCTCCCCTCAGCCTCCTCTGCTCCAGCCTCAACACCCCCAGCTCCCCCAGCCGCTCCTCAGAGGATTTGCCCTCCAGCCCCTTCCCCAGCCTGCTTGCCCTTCTCTGGACACGCTCCAGGACCTCCATGGCCTTCTGATGCTGAGGACCCCAGCACTGGACACAGTACACATTTGCCTCCTTCTCTGGGCACAGGTGAGGAGCCTGGCTCCCAGGTGAGCTCCCAGGGGAGGGGGAATCTCACTAACAGGACCTAGAAACCAGAAGGGGTGGTGGGATAGGAAAGCTTCTCCCAGCAGAGCAGTCTGTGCCCAGAAACCCATGCAGACATCTCTGGCAGCACTGAGCAGAGGGAGTCCCGGAGCAGCCCGGCCAAGCCAAGCAGAGGAACTCCCTTGCACAGTCTCTCAGCACAGCAGAAAACCCCAACAAGCAACCCACAGCTGCTGCCAAATTGCACTTTCGATGGATTTTTGGAAAGAAGAGACATCTCCAAACTGGAACAGGAGGGACAGACTGCTGAACAGTCCTAGGGGAATGAGCAACAGCTCTCAAAGCGTGAGGGACTGCACCCAGCTGCCATCAAAGCTGCCCAGGGACCGAGGTCTGCCTGGCCTGAGCAGAGACACACACAGCCCTTTCCTCAGAAGGAACTAGACCTTTTATTGCTCACAGACAAGTTCAAAACACAGACTGAGCCAAGCCCAGTTTCTCCCCAACCTCATTTGTCCAAATGAGAGGCCTTTCAGCTTGCCCAGCCACGTTTCTGCACCAAACCAGGTCAAGGAGCACACATGGGTACATGGTTTGAAGCCAGCAACACCCATCCCAACACAGGGGGTCTCTGGCAAGCGGCAGAGGACAGACTCCTCACACTGCTGGCTCCACACTGGACACCGCTGCAGAGTGGAGGTGACATGGTGCTGCACTCATCCTGCCTTGTTAAGGGTTTTCAACATCCAGGTCCAGATGCAGCTTCTTCAGAGTCTTTAGGAAGAAGAGGGGTGGCTTGCAGACGAGGTCTATCCGCTGGCCCAGGGGCAGGGAGAGCCGGTGGGCATGGAGGTGGAGGGGGAGGTGGCGAGCCTTGCTCTGCTCCAGCTTCAGCCTCCTCAAGGTGATTTCAGGAAGCTTCTGCAGCAAGGACAGAAAATGTCCTGTCCACAACTCCATCTCTACAAGCTGGGCCTGGAAAAGCCCGGTCCAGGGGGAATGAGGGGATACAAAGGGGCCGTCCCCACCTCATGATGCAGGACCTGCCTTACCTGGGGTGCCAATTTGCTCCAATGGGAATATTTGTGATCCCCCAGGATAGGGCAGCCCAACCCATAGGCCAAGTGAACTCGGATCTGGTGCTTCACCCCTGAGGAGGAAAGGGAAAGAGGAGAGAAACGTTACCAGCCAGCAGTGCCAGGCTTCAGCTCCCAGCCCCCGTGCTGGCTAACGCCGTGCCGGAATGGCTGGCAGCTGAAGAGCAGCCTGGCAGCAAACCACGGCCCCGAGGGAGCTTATTGCCAGAGCCTCAGTCCAAAAAGGATTTCACTCCTAACAATGAGCTCCCACTTCCAGAGCTGCTCTTGGCTGCAGAGAAAGCACAGCCAGCAGCTGCCACAAGCCCAGGGACCAGCCTTACCCGTGATGGGCTGGAGCTCGAGCAGAGAGCAGGAGGAAGAGCTGGAGAGGAGCCGGTACCGCGTCACAGCGCTCTCAGCGTCGCGGTTCTTCCGGATCTTCACCACCTTCCCATCCTCTGGAGACAAGCGATAGCTGGGGGCCAGCGTCATCTGAACAGGGGCAGGAGGGTGAACCCCTGGGGGGAAAAAGGGGTGGGGAGGTGTGGGGAGGGGGAAGCACGAGGCTGAGAGGACACGTGGCTCACCTTGTAATGTGACTGGTGGCTCCGCACCTCCTTCTCCACGATGGGGATCTCCACGATGCCCTCAGGAGGGTCTGGGTTCCCCAGGCTGATCGCCCTGGGGAGGGAAAGCAGAGAGGTCTGTGGGCTGGAAGGGAACCCTCCCCTCACCCCATGACCCAGCCCTGTGAAAGGACACTGGAGGGAAGAGAAGCAAGCATCTGCTGCTTGCCCAGAGCTCCATGTCCTCACCCCCTGGTGACTGCCCCCTCAGCCCCTCTTCAAACCCTTCCAAGCTCCTTCTCTAACCAAACCTTTCCTACCAGTAGGTCTTCTCCACCTGACGAGTTTTAAAGAGAAGCCGGATCTTCTCTGCCACCTCCTTGCTCCGTGCCAGCACCATGACCCCCGTGGTCTCTTTGTCCAGCCGGTGGCAGAGGTGGAGGGGCTTGGCTTTCATGTTCTCCAACATCTTGGCCAAAATGGGCAGCACGTCAGCGATAGAATTTCTGATCCCAGGGCCACCTGCATAACCCAAGGGCAAGGAAATTAGGGGAGACTTCCACCTCGAGTTACTTCCAAGCCACAAAGTGAAAGGTGTGTGTTAAAGGTGACAAAGCCCCTGCACCCCTCCCTGGGGGCCAACCTCAACGTAAGGAGGACGATGGGAGACAGAGGATTCCCCATCAGGGCCACTGAGCCCTTTCCCTTCCCCACCCAGGGCATCATCAGGAGGGTGGTCTGTCCTCACCGTGCACAGGAAGGCCGTATGGTTTGTTGATCACCACAATCTCCTCGTTCTGATACAGAGTTTCCCTCCGCAGCACTTTGGCCAGGACGTTGGGGTGAACATGCTGCAGCTGCCTGCTCAGCATGGAGAGCTCCCGGACCCTCCTCTGTGCCGGGTCTTTGGGGATCTGAGGAGAGAAGAAATTGCCTCAGTGGACAAACAGCTCCTGGTTTTGGTGTGTGGAGCTCCTCTGTGAGGGCCTGGCCCAGGCTGCCCAGGGAAGTGGTTGAGTCACCTTCCCTGGATGTCTTTAAAAAAAGGGTGGATGAGGTACTTAGGGGTACGGTTTAGCTTAGGATGAGAATGGTTGGACTTGATGATCTTAAAGGACTTTTCCAACCTTCTGTGATCTTGGGCAACTCACTAGCCTTCCACCTACTCCTGCTCTACGCTTCACGCTGTGGTGACCCCAAGGAAGGCTGCAACATGCACAGCTGCGACAGAGACAAAGGCAGGGTGCTTGTCCCCACAGTCCCACTGCATCCGGAGGACTGTGGCCAGCAGGTCACAGGAGGGGATCCTCCCCCTCTGCTCTGCCCTGCTCAGGCCCCACCTGCAGCAGTGTGTCCAGTGCTGGGCTCCCTGGGATCAACCAGCCAGGGATCTCCTGGAGAGAGTCCAGAGGAGGCTACGAAGGGGAGGAAGGGCCTGGAGCATCTCCCCTGGGAGGAAAGGCTGAGGGAGCTGGGGCTGTTCAGCCTGCAGAGAAGCAGCCTGAGAGGGGATCTGAGCACTGGGGATAAAGATCTGAAGGGTGGGACACAGGGGGACATGGGCAGCCTCTGCTCAGTGTCTGTGGGGACAGGACAAGGGGCGATGGGCTCAAGTTGGAGCACAGGGAGTTCCCCCCAATGTGGGGAAGACCTTTTCCCCAGTGAGGGTGAGGGAGCCCTGGGCCAGGCTGCCCAGGGGGTGTGGAGTCTCCTTCTTTGGAGAGATTCCAGCCCCGTCTGGACACCGCCCTGTGTGCCCTGTCCTGGGGACCCTGCTTTGGCAGGGGGTTGGACCCCATGGGCTCTGGAGGTCCCTTCCCACCCCTGTGACGATCACCCATCTCGGCGCTACCTCGCTTCACCACTCGCAGGGGTGGCCGCCCACAAACCCCGCCGCGCATCCTTCTCCCCACCCCCCCCCCCCCGACGTGCTGGCCAGGCGGGGAAGGCAAACCCGCTGGCGCGAAGGTACCGCCCGCCCGGCCCCTCATCCCTCCCGCAGGACGCGGGCCCCGCCGCGGTGTCGGGACGCTCCGCGGGGCACGCTGGGAGTTGTAGTCCAGCCCCTCAGGACCCGGCCCGGCCGCCCCATCGCACACCTCTCGCTTCTGCTTCTCCTCCTCCTCCTCCTCCTCCCTCCTCTGCGCCCGCAGCCGCTCCGCCAGCTCCTCGGCCCGCGGGGCCTCCGCTGCCGCTACCCGCCCGCCGCCGCAGATGGTGCGCACCGCCCGGCCGAGGGGCGCCGCAGGCAGCCGCCTCACGCCGCCGCCGGCGGCCGCCGCCATCTTGCTTCCCCTTTCCCCTCTTTCCCCTTTCCGGCCAATGGCGGCGGCGGAGGAGGCGGTACTTCAACCCGCCCACCCAATCGGAAGGGGACGGCCAACAGAGCGACACCCGCGGCACCCAACGGCGGCGCGGATAACGGGCGGGGCTGGTCCCGGTTTAAAACGCCGAGGACGGTTGGCCGGCGGTAACGGCCGCGGCAGGAGGACGGAGCGCGCGCCCTCTGCCAGGTACCGGGGCGCCGAGTCGGGAGGGCCCGGCCGCCGCTGTGCGGCCCCGTCGCGCATGCCCAGGCCAGGACGCGCGGTAGGGTTCTACCAGGCTTTATAGAGCTCCCGCCGGGAGACGCGGCGCCCTTCCCCTCCCGGCCGAGCGGCCGTCACTCCGCGCCCACGCGGACCCGCTTCGGGGGCTGCTCCGCGCCTCCGCTCCTCCCCGGGGCGTCGCTTCCGTGGCTTCTCTTGGGCTCGGGGTGCTGCTCGTCCTCGGCCCCTGCCGCCTCCGGGCCGCGGGGCAGGGGGGTTCGATGCGGCCCCTGCGCACGAAGTGGCGGATGCGGGCCTCCAGCCCCTCGCACTTGGGGCGGCTCAGCAGGGGTTTGTAGCTGCGGGCTCGGACGCCTTCCACGAAGCCGCTTGCCTGGCTGCAGGGCGGGGGCTCTGCCTCTCCCCAGGGGACGATGGTTGCCTCACTCCCCGGGCCTGCAGCAGGATTGGAATCAAACCAAAACCTGTCAACAGTTATGGAATCCCAGCCTGGTCTGGGTTGGAAGGGACCCCAAGGGTCACAGAGCTCCAACCCCCTGCCACAGGCAGGGACACCAACCTCCAGGCCTGGAGCTACACAAGGTTGCCCAGGGCCCCAGCCAACCTGGCCTTCAACACCCCCAGGGATGGACGGGGCACCCACCCCCTCTCTGGGCAGCCCCTGCCAGCCCCTCACCACTCTCTCTGTAAAGAACTTCCCCCCAATCTCTCCTCTCCCCCTTCCCTCCTCCAGCTTCACTCCAGCCCCCTTGTCCTGCCAGGCTCTGCCCTTGAACAAGCTGATTCCCCTCCTGTTCCTCTGCTCCCTTCAGGGACTGGCAGGCTGCAGTGAGGTCCCCCCACAGCCTTCTCTTCTCCAGGCTGACCCAGCCCAGCTCCCTCAGCCTCTCTCCGCAGGGGAGCTGCTCCAGCCCTCTGATCCCCTCCGTGGCTCCTCTGACCCCTCTCCACCAGTCCCACATCTCTCTTGTCCTGGGGCCCCAGCTCTGCACACAGGACTCCAGCTGGGGCCTCCCCAGGGCAGAGCAGAGAGGGACAATCCCCTCCCTGTCCCTGCTGCCACCCCTAGTTACAAATCTGTGTGATTAACACCCCCACCACGGTGAACAATCTGTGTGATTACCCCTTCAGCCTTTTCTTTCCCCCCTAAAGCCCCCTGAGGTTTTGCCCCTAAACTACCCCTTACCCTTTCCAGTAGCCACAGGAGCTGTGTTTAGCCCTTGTAACATGTTCCGTAGCACCTGGGTTTTGACTGCATGGCTGGCCCAGAGCTGCTCTAGGTGGGTGACGTTGAGCTCCTGCACCTCTCTGTCGTAGAGCCACTGCAGGTCTTGGAACTCGCAGTCATGCAGGACGAGGGGAAACTCCACTGCCATGCTATGGAGGAGAGAAGGTGAGAAGGTGTCAAGCTGCTGCTGGCTGGAGGGATGCTGTGACCAAAAAAAGACTTGCACAATAGTTTAACAGCTTGTCCTTTCTGCCAAAACACAGCCCTGTGTTTTACAGAACTCCTTTTCCCCATAAACAGCATTAGTTTTAACCAAATAGAGAGGGCTAACGCCATCATAATCTTATCCAAGATCAAGAAGGCCATGATCCCAAGAGATATGTCCCAGAGAGGCTGCTGGCAGCTTGGGAGGGACCACTTTGCAGGCTGGCAAGGAAGTGCTTTGCCAGCAGCGCTTTGGGGACAGCCATTCATCCACTGCAGCCACTCCATGAAGCAGCCAGGGAGGTTTTCCTGAGCTCTCCCTACCTGTACTGAGGTTTTCTGGGGTTCTTCTCCACATCCAGCAGCTCATCAATTATCTCTGGCTTCTCCATCCCCTGGCCGATGAGGAAGAGGATGGCCATCATGCAGCGGACTTGGTGATAGAGGAACGCCTGGCCTGTCACTTCAAACTGGCACAGGCCAAAGGGATCCTGTGGCCTGGTTTCTCCTCCTTTCTCCACCCAGCTCACTCCAGCGCTGAGAATCGTCCTCTGGAAGTTGACCACCCCGTTGGCAACGTCCATCTTGCAGAGGTTCCTGAAATCGTGTGTCCCCACGTACCTCTGGGCTGCCACGTGCATGAGGGACACGTCGAGGTTGGCGCAGGGGAAGAAGTAGCGGTACGTTCTCTTGAGGCAGCTGAAGCGGGCGCTGAAATCAGGCTCCACGGGGGCCCAGGCCAGCACCCTGATATCAGGTGGGAGCACCCTGTTTAAAATATGGGTGTAGCGGAGCTCCTCTTCCCCTCCCTTGCTCTTGTCTTCAGAGTCACCCTCGCAGCCAGTCGGCTTCTTCGCCTTTGAGCGCAGATCAAGGGAGATCACCTGGGGATCAAGGAAGAGCTGGGATCAGATCACAGGCAGGCAGATTCAGCACATCAAGCCAAGTCTTTCCTACACTGCTGGGGAATTCAAGATCTCCTACAGATGATGGTGGCTTAAATCAGGCAATCTTACCCCTCCTTCCTGTGGGTAGAGCTGCAAGTGCCTCTCCCAAGGTTCCCAGCAGATGCTGTGGATTCCTTTAATAAAGCAGAGAAAGTTGGCCTGCCTGCATGCTGTGGTCTTGAAATGGCTTCAACTTTAGTCACTGGTTTTAGGATATAATGTGCTTTTTATCCTTTTTTCTCTCCTGCTGGAGGTGATGACTTGAACCCACTAACAGCCTGGCTGGCTGGGAAGTCTGGTGTTTGAGCAAGTTAATTAACGTGTGCAAGTGCCTGTGTGCTTTAAAGGATGCAAGAAAAGGCAGCCCCTGCCCTTAGTCTGTGCAGCTCCTCCAGTGAAAGGAAGCAGACTGCTCATCAGAGCTGAAACCCACCCCAGTGAGGGAAAAGCTAAGCTGGCTCTGCTTCCTGAGGCAAGGAGAGACGTGCCTGACAGCCAAGCCATCGCGGCACAGAAGGGCCGTGCGTTCCCCAACGGCTCAGCCAGCCTGATGGCTCCGTGCCCACCGAGCAAGCCGGCTCGCTTCCCTCCTGCTCCCTTCTGCCAGCTCCCTCAGGCCCTTCTGTGCAGGAACTCAGCTGCCTGACTCGACAGGAAGCTATCCAATTCTTGGATTTAGTGGCTTAAATCAGCTGAGGGGCTCTGCAGCAGCACAGGAAAAGCAATGAGCGCAGCTGTGGAGGAAGGGGTCATCTCCCTCTCCCCTTTTTTTTGGCAGTACCAAGCTATTGGGGAAGCTGCAGCCTAAAATGCCTTTTATCCTCTCAAAACAACCCCCCAGGGAAGAAAACCACCAGTTTGAGGGGCCAAAATTCACTATCCTGCAATGCTCACCTGTCCAAAGGCACTGACTCCTTTGTCCGTCCGCCCGCAGCGGTGGTAGTTGGAGGTCTGTCTGTCGTCTACCAGCCGTGTCTTCTTCAAGGCTTCAAACAGTTTCTCTTCGATGGTGTTGCTGGTGTTCTCCTGGCTGGCAAACCCCTGGTAGCCCCAGCCCAGGTAGGCAATCTTCAGTGCCACGTGTCTGCGGCCGTAGGCACCAAAATCAAACGGCCTTTGCTGGCGTTTCTTGGCTTTCCCAGGGGCTGAAGGAGCCTCCTTGTCCCCTCGGAGCTTCTCCTGCAGCCGCTTCACCTCCTCTTCCAGCTCCTGCACCCTCTTCAGGAGTCTGTCTCCATCAGTGACCACGCTCTCCTCAGCCATAGCCACTGGCTTGGAGCCTTAACTAATTGCTGGCAGCTCTGCAGGGAAAGAAGGAAATTGGGGAAATTGCTAATTTACTCTTATTATGCCCAGGTATCTGTAAAATGCTCATTCCCTGCAGAACAACTCAGCTTTCACCCCTCCCCGTTCCTGCCAGAGCACAGGAGGGTCCAACGGGCTCAGCTCGGGCAGCTTCATCTTACTTAAGTCTTAATTTTTAAATTGTTTTTGAACTGTTTAATCATTCCTCTTCCCACTGCTGCACGATGGGCTCTGCTCCCTCAGCCCCAGCACGATGGCATGTTCCTGGTGAGTCTTTTGCCATCCGTGCTGAGCTGTCACAGAGCCCTTCCCACCTTCACACCATGCTCAGCTCAGCATCAACACTTCTGACAGCCCTGTTAAGGGCTGCCAGGCATCTCACTGCACCCTCTGCTCTCAAACTGCCTTATGGGTAAAACCTTGTGGCTTTTTTTTACCCACCCCTTGCCCTCTCTGAACCCACTTTGTGGTGTAAAGTTATCCCAGACCTGGGATAAACTCCCTGGATCCCTTTTTGCAGCAGGTCTACTATAGCCAGCCTTTGGGCTATGACAACTGACGTGGAAGGAAGCACCCAAAAACATGCTGTGCTGTGCCTTTCCCTCCTCTGCAGAAGTAAAACACCCTTGTGGGTTGTCCCCACATGAAATCATGATGAGGTGGGGTGTTTCTAAGAGGACTGGGATGAGGGGAAAATGGTTATACACATCTGCTGGCAAAGCAAATGGAATCCACCTTGGGTTTGCCCACTGTCCTGCTAGTACTTTCTGTTTTGATTGTGTTTGCCGCAGGGAAAGAGCCTTCTGCTGGCAGCAGAAGGTTTAGCAGCACTGATGGGTGCCCTCAGCACCCCCCTCTGATTAACTGCAGACTAAATCAACACCCCTGAGCCTGAGAAGTTGGGAGTCAGGGCCCCTCCGTTGTGTCTACGGCCAGCTCACCCCTGCTGCATGAAACTAACTGGGGGGTTTGGTTTATGTTTGGTTGTTTGTTTTTTTTTCCAGAATCCACACAGCTCAGCAGCTCATGGAGGAGATGATGGGACTGGCTGGGTGTAGATGGGTGGCTCCTGAGGATGAGCTGGCAGCTAGGCTAGCCCTGAGCCGGCCGTACCCCCAGCGAAGGGGCAGCGAGGAGCAGGAACATCCCTGTGCCGATCCCTACGCCCAGGCCTCCTTCGTTACGGGGGTACAGTCTCCCCTTCCTACGTGTTCCGAGGATCAGAGGGGAACCAGGAGGTTGGTAATGAAAAGAAAGGTGCTGAGACGCAGACCTGATGGAGGAGTAGAGATCTCCGACGAGTCAGTGACCAGCGAGCCGGACAGTGAGGCTGAGGCTTGGAGCCTGAGACAGAGGATGCTTCAGCTGGGGAGCGGCCCAGAGGACAGCATCTCTGAGGGGGAAATGGAGACGAGCAGCAGCTCGCTTGATGAATCCTCGTGGCCCCATGGGGACGGTCCCCCTTTCTCCTTGGGGATTTTGAGAGCCGGAGCTCTTCTGCCTCTCAGTACACTGCTGTGGCAGAACAGCCCAAGTCCTTCATTCCTCCCAGGTTGGAACCTCTGGGCCGCAACAGGGGAAAAACTGACCGAGTGGCCAAATATTTGGAATATAAAAGAGAATGGGAAAAATTCCGAATCCCAGGGGAGGATCAGCGGCAAGAACTGCGCTGGGCTATCCGAGAGATGATGCTCTGCAAACCTGAGCTCCCCAGCAAGCCGCAGCACCTCCGTGTCCCCAATACTTACACTGTGCCCACTGAAAAAAGAGAGCTACCCTGCGCTGGGAGGTGCGCTGGGACCTGGCCAAGGGCCTCATCCCCAGAAAAAACACCTCCTCCTAGTTTCCTACAGCCCTGCTCTGCACCCACGGTATAATAAATGTGCACACGCTGCTCTCCTCCTACTTTATCCCTCCTTAAAATCCTCAATCATTTGGGGAAAAAAATTAGAATTTTTATTTTTTTGGTGTTTCAAGTGGGGTTTTATACCAGAATTTAACTTTACCCAGCGCCTTGGGTTATAAAAGCAGCTGGGTGCAACCCCCCTGCTTCCCTCCTGTTATCCTACAGACCTTCTTTCCTGGTTTTCCCAGGAAGCAGGTGCCCAAAAACCACGTGAGACTTTGCAGATGGTGGGAGAACTAAGACCAGCCCATGGGTTTTGGGCACCTGGGGTGTTGTGGGAGCTGTTGAGGGGTTTTTTATTTACGGCGTCGCGACTGAAGTGTGTGGAAGGGTTTGTCATGATTCTGTGGGTTAATGAAAATAAAGGAGTTTTAGGATGAAGGTGATGCTGTTATTATTCCTTCTTCTTTCCCCAGTGTGGGCTCTGGGCTTTCCCAGCCCAGGGAAAGGTCCCCACATGCCTTTGGTCTCTCTGGGATGTGGTTCTGGGGTAGGAAGAGGCCTCGAAGGCTGCGCTTGGCCCCACTGAAATGGTCCCTGAAACCTTAGGGGGGGCAGCTGGAGAAGGGAAGGGGGTGCAGGGATCCCCGCGGACCCCCGCACTTAACGAGAAGGGGTCTTGCCATCTCCCCAGACCGCCCCCAAAATCCCCTGGGAAGACTGTGGCATCACCCTACGGGGTCACTGCTCCTCCAGGTGTGTCCCTTCCCCCCCCTCAAAGCCCAGTGGGGACCGGCGTGGTCCCCGGGGGAAGCGGGCGCTGCTCCCCGCTCTGCAGCGTTCCCCGTCCCCCAGCACGCCGGGGAGCTCCCGACCTCTCCGGGATCCCTTCTCCTCCAGCACCCCTGTCCCCCGCCTGCTCTGGGCTCCTCCCGCCCGCGGGCTGCCCCCACTCCCTGCCCTACCTGCGTGCCGCCGGGCCGTTCCCGCTGCCCCGGAAGCACCCGCCCCGTCCGGTGCTCTGCGAGGGGAGAGGCGGGGCTCCCGCCCGCCGGGGGAACCACCCCGACGGTCTCTCATGAATATTCGGGAGCTTCTAGAGCTGCCGCGGGAGACTCGTTCCGCTCCCCCGTAACTGCTGCCTTCCCCCCCGGAGCTCCCGGGGCCGTGCTTCCCGTCGCACTGCCGGAGCCCCTTCACGCACCGCCGGGTTCAGGCCGGCCCTCGGCTCCCGGGGCCGCTCCCTGCGGGGCCGCGGCGCTGAGAATTCCTCTTCTATGTACCTACAAAGTGTCTTCCTCAAAGCCCGTCCCTGGGCTGTGGGGGGACACCCGCTCCACCATGGGTTTCTCCAGGGGCTGCAGGGGCATCTTTCTCTCTGGCACCTGGGGCGCCTCTTCCCCCTCCCCGGCCTCGGTGCCTGCAGAGCTCCTCACATCTTCTCACTCCCTTCTCTGGGGGCACAAAGCGGCTGCTTGTGGGATTTCCCCCCCTCACTGTGACTCCCAGAGGCGCTGTGCCCACCGCTGATGGGCTCGGCCTTGGTCAGCAGCGACTGCGGCCTTGAGCCGGCTGCTGTTTGCTCTGCGGGGCCTGCAGAGAGCTTCTGGCTGCTGCTGGCAGGAGCCACCCCTGCAGCCCCCTGCTCCACACTAAACCACAACAATTACTAATGTATTTAGAAAAACCACCTCAGGGAAGGCTGCAGCTGGGGATGGACATTTACCTCAGGAATCACCCCCAAGTACGAGCCTTTACCTCAGGGACAGCCCCATGGCTGTCCCAGGGATCATAGAATCCCAGAATCCCAGCCTGGTCTGGGTTGGAAGGGACCCCAAGGGTCACAGAGCTCCAACCCCCTGCCACAGGCAGGGACACCAACCTCCAGGCCTGGAGCTACACAAGGTTACCCAGGGCCCCAGCCAACCTGGCCTTCAACACCCCCAGGCACGGGGCACCCACCCCCTCTCTGGGCAGCCCCTGCCAGCCCCTCACCACTCTCTCTGCACAGAACTTCCCCCCAATCTCTCCTCTCCCCCTTCCCTCCTCCAGCTTCACTCCAGCCCCCTTGTCCTGCCAGGCTCTGCCCTTGAACAAGCTGATTCCCCTCCTGTTCCTCTGCTCCCTTCAGGGACTGGCAGGCTGCAATGAGGTCCCCCCACAGCCTTCTCTTCTCCAGGCTGACCCAGCCCAGCTCCCTCAGCCTCTCTCCAGAGGGGAGCTGCTCCAGCCCTCTGATCCCCTCCGTGGCTCCTCTGACCCCTCTCCACCAGTCCCACATCTCTCTTGTCCTGGGGCCCCAGCTCTGGACACGGTTGGGGGATGAAGGGGAATAAAGGGGGTCTGGGTGTGGAGAGGTGATGCTGGGGTGGTGCTGGGGCTTCTCCTCAGCCCAGCCGCAGCCCCGGCCCGTGTGGTTACTCGCATGGAAGATGCTGGTCTCACTGGGCAGCGGCATGAAGCTGCCACAGGCTTGGGGGGTGTGGGAGCTGCCAGTCCACAGCCCCAGGTCTGTTTGTCCCTCACACTTTATCGCCTCATATCACTGAGCTAATTAATAAACCGGAGTGATTCCCAGTTCCAGGAGTGGGGGTGGTGGCACTCCTCCTTTGCCAAAGTCCCTTGAATTTACTCGACTTGCAGAAGGATTGTTATTAGGTGGGGGCGCTGGCAGTGATGTCATTTGCCAGATCAAACCCCAAAAACCTCTCTGCAGGTGGCCTGACCCCCAGCATTAACAGTGGAAGTTTGGGTAACAAGCAATTAATTCTCATCTCCTGTGCCAGAACCTCCTTAGATGGGGAATTAGTATTTATTCCCTCAGCCCCATTCCCAGATGCTTCCCTGCCCCAACAAAGCTGTGGCATCCCTGTGGTGGTGCCCCCACCCACCAGGACAGGCATTGACCCTCAAAAAAACCCCTCCCAGAAATATTTGGGGGATAATTTTGTGCAAAGAACAGATTTTCAGGGAATTTTAGCCACCAGGCTGTATCCTACCATCTCCTGATCTTGATTTGCTCTGGGTAAGGTCTTTCCTCAGTGGATACAGGCTGATGGGGCCACCCAGCCCATCAGCCAAACCCCAAAATCCCCCCACTGGGGTGCTCTGGTCCCCTCGTGGCATTGCATTACAGTGTTGCCATCCCCCCCATGAATGTTTGATGGGCCGGGACGCGGCGGCAAGCGGGAGATGAAATATCAAACCGGGCTCGGCGCTGAGCACCCGGCTTCCCCCAGCTCCCAAACCCCGTGTTTTCAATTGGGGGGGTGGGGGTGGCACCTTATTTTCCCCTTCTTGTAGCCAAAAAAAGAGGGGGGGGGGGGGATGGGGGGTGATAGCCAGAAATTCCACTCCCCCGGGGGGAAGGAGGTGATGCTGCCATTCGTGTGCTGAGCATGCCTGGCCTCAGCCCTGAGATTGCAGGGGCTGAGACAGGCAGCAGCAGCGTCGGGTTCCCCCCTCCCTGCCCGTGTGCGCAGGCAGGATTATCAATAATTAACAGTTAATCAGGGCTGGGCCTAATTACCCAGGGGTAACCGGAGAGGAGGTTGGGGCAGAGAGTGCAGCCCTGCTTCAGCACCCCACCGGGGGATAGGTGCTGGACATGGCGCCATGGCGTGGGGCCGGGCAGCGCTGCCGCGTCGGAGGGGGCTTTGGATCCTGTGGCTGCTGCCAGCACTGTCTGGGGGTGAGCAGAGACCCGACACGCGTGTCTGTCTGTCCGTCCGTCTGTCCCCCTTCCTCATTAATTTTCCCCGGGGTGGGGGTTGGGAGGGGGGCAAGCAGAGACCTGACAAATTCATCGCACCTCCCGGCCAGGGCAACCGCTGGCAGCTGATGAGGCAGCTTACGAGGAGCAGACAGTGACCGGGGTGCGGGGCCAGGCAGTGGAGCTGAGCTGCGGGCCGGCGGCATCGTCACCGCCGGCGGTGGTCTTCTGGAGCTTCACCTCCAGCACGGCGGGAGGCTCGGGGCCACCACGGGCTGTGGCGGTGGGCTCGGGCAGGGAGGTGGCGGTGGCCCCCGGCACGGGGACGCTGGGCCGGGTGACCCTGCGCAACGGGACCCTGGAGCTGCGGGAGCTGCGGGCGGCCGCCCAGGGACGCTTCCTGTGCCAGGGGCTCTTCCCTGAGTGGGGCCGGCTCCGGGTGGGCTACGCCGCCGTCCTCCTGCGTGTTCTGGGTAAGCCCATGGCCCGTGTCCTCCCGGGGCGGCCCACAGGCTGCGTGTTGGCCAGCACCATGGTACCCTGGCTTCTAGTGAGCCATCCCCTCACTCACTAGCTGATAGTCTTCTACTGGCCACCACAGCATGCTGCTGGCCAAGGAAGCAACCCACTAGCCAACAAAGAGCCCCACTAGCCAACAAAGGGCCCTACTAGCCAACAAAGCATGCCACTGGCTTGAGTAGAGCCCCACAGGCCAAGGTAGCGCTGCACTAGCCACTGAAATGCCCTGTTAGCCAACAAAGGGCCTCACCACTCAGTGAAGCATGCTACTAGCCAACAGAGAGCCCTGGTAGCCAATGTAGTGCCCCATTAGTCATCAAAGCATGCCAGCATCCAAAGTGGAGCCCTGATAGCCAATATAGGGGCCCGCTAGCCAATGTAGTGCCCCAGTTGCCAGCGAAGCCGCCTGCTTGCCAACGTCGGGCCCCACAAGGCAGCAAAGCACCCCACCAACCAACGTGGCACTAGCCAACGTGGCACCCCACTAGCCAACCTAGTGCGCTGTTAGCCAACACAGCACCCTGCTTGCCAAAGTAACTTGCCAGCGTAACCCTCACCTGCTAACGAGGCGCCACATTAGCCAAAGCAGAGCCCCAGCAGCCAGCACAGCCCCCCACTAGTCAGTGTAACACCTCACTAGCCAACACAGCACACCACTTAGCCATCCCCTTCACCTTGCACTGGCCAGCCCAGCAGCCCATAACTGATCACATTAGCCCCCAGTTAGCCCCCCTGCAGCCAGGACACCCCCTCAGTAGCCCATAGATGTTCTCACTAGCCATCACGCTGGCCGCTCCAGCGCCAATAAACCAACCAGGCTGGAAGGATCATCCTGGCATGGGACAGGAGGGATCTGGGGGTGGGGAGATCATCCTGGGGTGGGACAGGGGGCAGCACTGGGGAAGGGGCTGGCAGCTGCAGGGGCTGCTCATGGCTCGGTGCCCCCAGTGCCTGTCTCCAAGCCCTTCGTGCGGCCGACGGTGGCGGCGGCAGCGGAGGGGGCGGCGGTGGCCCTGACGTGCTCCGTGCGGGAGGGGACGGAGCCGCTGAGTTTCTCCTGGCAACACCGGGAGCCCCGGGGGGTCCCTCAGCATCCCCTGTGGGGCTGGGGGGCTCTGGAGCAGAGCTGCACCTGACGCCCGCCAACCGCAGCCACGCCGGGTGGTACAGCTGCACCGTGCTCAACGAGGTCAACAACCGCACCAGCGAGCCCATCTACCTGGACATCGTCTGTGAGTGCCCTGGGGCTCGGCCCCACCTTCTGGGGGGCTGTCCCAAGGCAGGGGACTTGGGCACCAGCTGTGGGGTGTCCTCCGGCCTGGAGATGCCACCATGACATGGCCATCAAGCACCCTGCCACCACGGCATGGCTGTGGCCACCATGCACCTTGCTACCACAGGCACCACAGCACATCCGTGGCCACCGAGCACGGTGCCACTATGGTGTCTCCAGGGCCACCACACCACCTCCACCGCCACCACATCAGCATGGTGCATCTACAGCCATGTGCACTGTGTCACCAAAGTGTGCCCATAGCACCTCGCTGCCATGGTACCTCCACGGCTACCGCAGTCTGCAGCTACCACGCACTGTGCCACCATGGTGCCTTCATGGCCACCACGCTGTGCTCACAACCACCATGGCACAGCCTTTCTAAGGAGGCTTCCCTGCCTGGTTTCCCACAAGGGATGGCTGTGTCCCCTCTGTGGGGACATCCCAGTGACTAAGGGTCCCCATGTCACTGCAGACGGTCCGGATGAGCCGGCCATCACCGTGGAGCCCTTCTCCCCTGAACAGGGGGCTTCTCAGCGGGCGAGCGGGAGGATGTGGTGCTGAGCTGCCTGGCTCCCTCCAACCCCCCCAGCCGCTATGTCTGGCTCCACAACGGTTCCCAGGTCCACACCGGCCAGACCTACGTCATTGCCACCATCGCCCGTGCCCAGGCGGGCACCTACACGTGCCTGGCCGAGAACACCCACCTCCAGACCCGCACCCAGGCCACCATCGTCCTCACCGTCTACTGTAAGTAACCCCAAGGGGGGAGATGGACTTCTGGGTCCCCCCCGGGGTGAGATGGATCAACGCAGCACCCTGGTGAGGATGTGGGTGCCAGGGGTAGTTTGGGTGGGTGGGGGCCCTCTTGCTCCCACCCCAGCTCTGATGGTCTCCTGCAGATCCCCCAGCTGGGAGCCCCAGCTGCTCCGCCCTGGCCACCAGCGACCTGCAGGATGTGGCCCTGCGGTGCCGCTGGCTGGGGGCTTCCCACCAGCACGGCTGCGCTGGGTGGGCCCCGGGCCCCCTGAGGAGGAGGAGGAGGAGGAGGAGGAGGAGGAGGGGTTGACGGGGTTGAGTTTTTCTATGGTCACCAGCATCCAGCCAGGGGCAGCCACCAGGAACGGCAGCTCCTTCTCCTGCCTGGCCTCCCACCCCACACTGCCGCGGGCGGCTGCCTGCAGGACCACTCTGTGTGAGTGCAGACCAGTCAGGTGTCCATCCCCCCCTCCCCCTCCCCCAAATCCTTTCCTGACCCCCCTTGGCACAGCAGAGCCATGGTGACCCCAGTGCCATGGCCACACCAGGGCATGGGGCACTCCAAGGTGATGCTGCCTTGGCTGGGATCTCTAGCAACCCCAGCTTACCCCAGCATAGGGGTCACCATGGCACAGCCAGGGTGCAATACCCACCCCGTGCCTGGGACAGGGGGTGTCTCCCACCCATGGTACCCCACCCTGACACCTCTCCGTGCCACAGGGGTCCCAGTTGGTGGCCCTTCCTGCACAGCAGCGGCCACCAAGGGTGACGAGTACGTGATGCTGCGGTGCCGGTGGGAGGGGGGATGCCACCAGTCACCCTGCGCTGGCGGGACGGCGGGGGCCGGGCATTGGGTGACCCCGCGCCCTCCACCGCTGTCCTGGTGCTGAACGCTGGCGGCAGTTTGAGGGGCCGGGATTTCGTCTGCGCGGCCGCCCACCCGCTCCGGGCCACCGGCGCCCAGTGCCGCGTGCGGCTGGGTAAGCCACATGCACCCCCAGGTGCCCTCAACCGCCGTGCCACGGCTGGCTGGCTGCATGTCCCCAGGGCTCCGTCCTCTCCTTCTCCCCACGCAGAAGTGCCTGAGCTGGAGGTAGAGAGGAGCGAGGTGGCGGTGCTGGAGGGCGGCGAGGCGCGGCTGGCGTGCCGGCCAAGCGGTGGCAGCGCCAATCTCGGTGCCACCGTGGCTTGGTACGACCCTAAGGCACTGGAGGTGACAGCAGGGTTGGCCAAGTACCGTTTGGAGCGGGAAGAAGCGTGGGTCAACCTCACCATCCAGGATGCCGAGTGGCCGGGGGACAGCGGGATCTACCGCTGCACCGCGGCCAACGCCGTGGGCGCTGCCAGCCTCCCCGTCCGCCTCCGCGTGGACCGTGAGTCCTGGGAGGGTTGGGAGGGTGTCCCCAGGGTGGGGGTCACCCCCTCCTGCCGAGCACCGTCTCACCACAGGGTACCCGGCCCCCCCAACGTCACCATCAGCAAGCTGCGGTACACGCGGGCGCGCACTGAGGTGCGGCTGGAGTGGCGGACGCAGGGCGCTGGCAACCTCACCGGCTTCGTGGTGCAGCGGCGCCAAGCCAAGAAACCTCCCCGGAGGGTGCCTGGCCCCTGGGAAACGGCTGCTGGTGACATCGAGCCCCACTCCCGCGACCGGCGCGTGGGGGGGCTGGATCCAACCGTGGTCTATGCTTTCCGCGTCCTGGCCGTCAACCACCGGACGGCTGGGCACCCCTCGGAGGTGCAGACCCCAGGTGAAGTGTGGGGACACACACACACACACACACACACACACACACTGCTCTGTGTGGGCAGAGCAGGGCTCGAGTGCAGAAGGGTGATGTTTGCGTCCCGGTGCAGCCGAGGAGCCGAGCCTGAGCTGCTGTCAGTAGGTTCCAGAGTGAACAGGCCCAGGCGCCCACTTCTCACCACCACTCTGGGCCTTGGCTGGGGGTGCCTGCTGCCTGCCACACTCCCTCCTCTCCCTCATATGTGGGTGCCTCATTACCCTAATTACACCTCTCTCTTGCAGCCGAGCCTCCCTTTGAAGCCTACCCAGCAGTGACCGGGGCGGCAGTAGCAGGGATGCTGGTGGCCACTGTGGTGTCACTCCTGGCCGTACGCTGGGTCGCCCACCACCAGGACACCCTCCCATGTGAGTGTCAGGGCTGGGGGGCTCAGGGGGGCCAAAGCAGGATCTTGGCTGCCCTCACCTCATGTCTCTTCATCTATCTGCCCCCCAGGGCTGCACAACCTGCTCTTCCGCAGGTGAGTGACCCCAAAGCCCCTCGTTCTCTTACCACTGCACCCCAGGGCTGGTGACACCCCCACATTGTCCCCTCCAAGGGCTGGACCCAGCGCCCAGGAGCCTGTTGACACACCAGAGGACACCGAAACAGCTGTGAGCAGGGAGGATGGAGCAGCACCAGCACTGGGAGACCCAGCTGTCCCCAGCACAGCAGCAGGTAAAGGCACCCATGGGGAGAGGTGAGAGTCACCCCAGTGACCCAGCACCCATCCAGCATCACTGGAGGCTCTCCCACCCTTTGCAGAGCCACTCTCAGCCCCATCGGATGTCACCGAGGACCCCCCAGTTAACGTCACCATCACCGTGACAGCAACACCGTGACAGCAACACCGTGACTGCTGCAGCTTGTCCTCTTTACTTCCCTCTCATTGTGCAGGACAGGGGCAGCAGCACCCACCAGCGCTGCATCTGTGAATAAAGCAGGGAAGAGCAAATAATTAGTAATTAATAAGCTTTGCATTAATAGAGCCGGGAAGGGTGGCTGCATCTCCCAAATTCAGCAGCTGAGGAACACCCGTGGATCAGACCTGGCACAAAAGTTGGAGCCAGGTGTCCAAAAAAAAAAGGGTTTTTTTTTTGCTTCTTTATGATATTTAAAAAGCTGATTTTTCCCAGGGCAGCTTGGGGAAGGGGAAGGGGAAGGGAAGGGGAAGGGAAGGGAAGGGAAGGGAAGGGAAGGGAAGGGAAGGGAAGGGAAGGAAGGGAAGGGAAGGGAAGGAAGGGAAGGGAAGGGAAGGGAAGGGAAGGGAAGGGAAGGGAAGGGAAGGGAAGGGAAGGGAAGGGAAGGGAAGGGAAGGGAAGGGAAGGGAAGGGAAGGGAAGGGAAGGGAAAGCTTCTCTATTCCTAAAAATTTACAAAGGAGGGGTGAAATCACAACACGGGCGCTAAAAAAGGTGGAGGATTCGCCAGGAACCTCATGCTGGGCTTTACCCATTTTGAGGAGGAGGGGTGAGGTCAACTGGCCCTAAACAGAACAGCAGGGCAAGGGTGAGCCTTGCTGGGACCTGGTGAGATCTCCTCCAGGAGCAGCCTCAAGCCTGCAGTAACTTCTGGAGCTAAAATCAATTATTTAGGCTAAAATAAACATTCTCTTCACCAGTGGGAAGAAAACAAAACCCCAACCCTGGGGGCTGTAGCTCTGCTCTCAGCCCAGGGGCGTGTGTCACAGCTGCTGTTTTGGGACCACACTGAATCTTCTGCAGTGTCAAGATGGCTGCAAAGCTTTGGGAGGGTGGGGAAGGGGTCACAGGCTTGGTGTGCCCTGCCTTTCAGCTGCTGCCAGGACTCTCCAGGCCCACATCTCCTTCCCCTTCTGGAGGAGAGTCCCAGCAGATCTCCAGGATCCTTAAGGATGGCCCTTGGAGGATGTTTAGCTGGAGATCCAGGTTCTGTGTGCTTTTCCTGGCTATTCCCTGTACATCACAACAGAAAGCTGTGGCACTGGGAACCTCTGAGTGGAGGGTGAGTGTCTGGCACAGCCCGGCTGTCTGCACTGGGAACCTGAGCCTGGAGTCTGGGCTGGGGCTCAGGAGCACCTGTGTGTGTCTAAGGGAGTGTGGGGACCTACACAGGCAGCTTTGGTGGTGTGGTGTTCATAGGATCATAGAATCCCAGCCTGGGCTGGGTTGGGAGGGACCCCAAGGGTCACAGAGCTCCAACCCCCTGCCACAGGCAGGGACACCAACCTCCAGGCCTGGAGCTACACAAGGTTGCCCAGGGCCCCAGCCAACCTGGCCTTCAACACCCCCAGGGATGGACGGGGCACCCACCCCCTCTCTGGGCAGCCCCTGCCAGCCCCTCACCACTCTCTCTGCAAAGAACTTCCCCCAAGATCTCCTCTCCCCCTTCCCTCCTCCAGCTTCACTCCAGCCCCCTTGTCCTGCCAGGCTCTGCCCTTGAACCAGCTGATTCCCCTCCTGTTCCTCTGCTCCCTTCAGGGACTGGCAGGCTGCAATGAGGTCCCCCCACAGCCTTCTCTTCTCCAGGCTGAGAGCTGCTGGTGTGCACCACCACGCTGCTCTTCTCTGTGTTTAACCACATTGCAGAGCAACACAGGGCTTTTTAATGTTCTCATGAACAACCTGGACACAGGACTAGAGGGTGTCTTGAGTCAATTTGCAGATGACACCAAATTGAGTGGGGCTATTGACTCCATTGAGGGTGGAGAAGCTTTACAGAGAGACATGGACAGATCAGAGAGCTGGGCAGTCACTGACAGCATGAAGTTTAACAAGGGCAAGTGCTGGATTCTGCCCCTGGAAAGGGTTAACCTTCGCTGTGTATCCAGCCTGGGGGATTGAACGTGGGAGGCTGGCTGTGCTGAGAGGGATTCGGGGGTCTTGGGCCATGCCAAGAGGGATCTGGGTCTCTTGGGCAACTGCAAGTCACCTGAACATGAACCAGCAGTGTGCCCAGGCAGCCAGGAGGGCCCACCACATCCTGGGGTGCATCATGCATGGCATGGCACAGCCGGTCCAGGGAGGGGATTGTCCTGCTCTGCACTGTGCTGGGGTGGCCTTGCCTGTCCTGGGGACAGGTTTGGGTGCCACAGGACAAGAGGGACACAGAACTATTGGAGAGTGTCCAGAGGAGGCACCGAGGATGGCGAAGGCCTGGATGGGAAGGCTCACAAGGAGAGGCTGAAGGCCCTGGCTTTGTCCAGCCTGGAGAAGAGGAGACTGAGGGGAGACCTCATGGGGTCTGTGGCTTCCTGCCGAGGGGAGCGAAGAGGCTCCCTCTCTTTGGGGACCAGGGATGGAACCTGAGGGAACACCGTGAAGGTTTTGGTTTAGGTTGGATGTTGGGAAGAGGTTCTGTACTGAGAGGGGGTCGGGCACTGGGAAGGGGTCCCAGCCCCGAGCTGGGCTGAGGGCAGGAAGCGTCTGGATGCTGCCCTCAGCCCCCTGCTCCGACTTGGCTGGCCCCTTGCGGAGCCAGGAGTGAAGATCCCGCCTGGAACTTTATTCCCAGGCTGAAAACTTCCCGGTTTGGGGGTTTTTGGGGTGGTTTTTTTGGGGTGTTTTATGTGGTGGCGGTGTTAAATCCCGCCGCGAGCCCGCCCGCCCGCCAGGGGGCGCTCAGCAGCGCCAGGCCGCTCTCCTCGGTGCGGGGGAGACCGGAAGTGATTCCGGAAGCGACGACTCCGGAAGCGGCGGCGGGCCCGGGCCCGGGGTGGTGCTGCCGCCGTGCCGGTCGGAGTGGCCGGGGCGCGGAGGCAGGTACCGGGGTTGTGTCCGCTGCGCTTGTGCTCTTCTCGGGCAGGCGGCTGGGCCGGCTGCGGCCTAGGGCTCCGGTCGGTTGGGTCTTGGTGAGTCCCGGTGAGGGGCCCGGTCGGTTGGGCTCCGGTGGCTCAGGAAGGGAGCCCGGTCTGGTGGGCTCGGTTGGGCCCCGGTGCTCGGTGGGCGGCCCGGGCGGCAGGGCTCAGTTGGGCCTCGGTGCTCAGTAAAGGACCTCTGTCTAGTGGGCTCGGTTGGGCCCCGGTGGGGGCCCCGGCGGTTGAGCCGGGACTAGCCACCCTGTCCGGCTGTTTGGGCCGCGGTGGCCGTTGAGGCGGCAGCCCCAGGGTGGCTCTCCTCCCTCTTCCCCACCATGCCGGGCCAGGGGCTGTCCGGTGTCCAGCGTGCCCTGGTGGTGCTGGTGGCCATGCTGGGCTGGCTGCTGGCCCTGCAGCTGCTGCTTGACCTGCGGGTGTTGGGGCTGCTCTGCGGGGTGCTGGCCGTGCTGGGGGGCTGGATGGGCCCCCAAGTTCTCAGCTCCTCTGGCCGGAGGCTGCGGCTGGAACGCTTTGTGGGCTCCCTGCGGGCCCTGCCTCGCTGCCCAGCGCCTGAAGGGCGGCTGGAGAGGGAGATTGCCAGCACCGTCCGCAAAGTGGTGCGGGACTTTGTTGCTTCCTGGTACCGCACCGTCAGCAGCGAGCCGGCCTTTGAGGCTGAGGTGGAGAAGGCCATGATGGGCCTGGCTGCCGAGCTGAGGCAGCGGATGGGACGAGTGGACCGCCAAGCCCTGGCCCACCGCCTCCTCCTCCTCTGCGGCCATCACTTGCAGAGCTACTTGCAGGCTCGTGAGGTCTTGAAGGGTGACCCCGTGGGTGGCCGGAGCCTGTGGTGGGAGTACAGCCGGCTGGCAGGGCCGCATCCTGCTCTCCGCAGCCCGGCAGCCGAGGTGGCCTATGCCCGGGCTGCTGTGGAGATGCTGCTGCAGGCACTGGTGCCTCAACCCCACCTGGAAACCCGGACAGGACGCTTTGTGGTGGTAGAGCTGGTTACCTGCAATGTGCTGCTGCCTGCCATCAGGAAGATGGCTGATCCTGACTGGATCAACCTGCTGCTTATTGGGGCTTTCTCCAAAAAGACCTGGGGAGAGGAGCCCCCCGTGCACCCCCAGTGCCAGATTTCTTACCCTTTATGGTGCAGCCAGACTCCAGCCCTCCCGGGCTGCCTCCTTCCCCGAGGACCTCAGAGGTGCTTGGGCGAGAGGCAGGGGCTGCTGGTGAAGAGGGAGAGGGAAAGGAGCCTGTGAGTGGGCCTTGCCGCACAGAGGAGCCTTTCCTCTGCCCACAAACCCTGGGCTCTCTCTTCCCCTGTGAGTGTTTGGAGCTAGAGTCCCCCGTGCCTGATGTGGGCCAGGACACAGATCCACCACCACCCATGGGAGAGTTCCTTGATGAACCCCCCCAGGACACCTCTGTTGCGTTGGAGGGACCAGCCGCTTTGGAGGATGGTGTGGGGGACCTGGAGGAGACCATTAGCGCTGGCTCAGATGCTGGCCTCCTTCCCACCTCTGCTTTGGTGCTGAGCTCCTGCCCTGACATCCAGATCGACCCAGCAGTTGAGAAAGAAGAAGAAATCCCAGCTGTCTCCAAGAAGTCCTTCTCACAGAGGCCCTCCAGCTTGGGGAAAGATCTGGGGGCAGCAGAGGGCCCACCACAAAGCCCCCCAGACCCGGGGCCGTCTCTTCCCCTGCTCTCATCCTCCCCAACGGCTTCTGTCAGCACGTTCAGCTTTGAGCCCCTCAGCAGCCCCGACGGGCCGGTCATCATCCAGAACCTGCGGATAACTGGGACCATCACTGCCCGAGAGCACAGCGGGACCGGCTTCCACCCCTACACCCTCTACACCGTGAAGGTACAGGTGACCCACCAGTCCTGCCAGGGGCTGGTGTTTGGGCATGAGGACATGTGCTGTGTGGGGCTTGACAGCAAGTTTTGTGTGGCACTGGGGGGGATATCAGGAGGGGTGTTTTCCCTGGAGCCCTTCAGGTGCAGGATAGGGGATTCCCCTTCTTGGCTGAAGGTCCCATGGGGCTGGTTGAGTCTTAGTTTAACCCAGCTTTCACCATTCCCTTCATTGTAAGGGATTTGTTTGCTGTGCAGCCCCTGTTCCTCAGGGAGCTTCAATCTGAGGAACTGCTGGGTGTGACTTCTGGTGACCGTGGGGCCAACAGCCACCAGAAGCACATTCAGGACTGTTTTGGGACTCTGTGAGGTTTGATGACTGTTGCCTTCCTCCTCAGTATGAGACAGCCCTGGAGGGTGAGAGCACAGGCAGCCTTCAGCAAATGGCTTACCACACCGTGAACCGCCGTTACCGGGAGTTCCTCAACCTCCAGACCAGGCTGGAGGAGAAACCGGAGCTCCGCAAGTTCCTGAAAAGTCAGTGGAAAACCCTTCACCCTCTCACCCTGCTCCACGCTCCTCTGCTCTGAGAGTATCCCCTGCAGCTCTGGGGGCTGGGCTCTTTGTGATGCCCCATCCTCTCTTGCTCTGTGCCAAGCATGCTGGAGGAGAGATCGGTGTTGTGTTGGCAGCACGTTCCAGTGTGTCCAGAACGTGGTTGTTTCCCATTCAGGCTGCAGCACTTGCTTCTCTAGCTTCACACCACTGCAGTAAATGGGAGCACTGGTGTCTGCAGGCATCTTGTCTGTGTGGGAGAAAGACCAGTAGCAGTTAAATAGAGGTTTTAGGTTAAAAAAGGAAACAGTGTTTCTCCCAATGCTACTCATGGGTAAAGCTTCCATGAACTTAGCATGTTGCCACACAGAATCCCAGCCTGGTCTGGGTTGGAAGGGACCCCAAGGGTCACAGAGCTCCAACCCCCTGCCACAGGCAGGGCCACCAACCTCCAGGCCTGGAGCTACACAAGGTTGCCCAGGGCCCCAGCCAACCTGGCCTTGAACACCCCCAGGGATGGGGCACCCACCATGGTCCTTGGGTTCTAAACTATCTAAGGGTTTGGCTGGAAAACTGCTTTGCTGAGCAATTTTGGGCTCTCCAGGTGATCTGGAGTCCTTGTGCCGAGCTGGTGCCCTTGTATCACCCATGCCTTTAATGTAAGAAGTGGGGACATTGGCAGAATGTGAGTTCCCCAGGGATTTAAGCCCTGATTGAACCACCCTGGTTTAAGGGGGGGGGTGTTGGTTCTCCTGGGCTGCTTCCAGGCAGTAGCTAAAGTGGTAGCTTTAACCAGGAGAGCATTTCATACAACGTTGCAGTTTTCCTCTTGTGTTCTGTTGCAGCTTGCTGATGGGATTTGTTTCCTCTGTAGATATCAAAGGCCCAAAGAAACTCTTCCCTGATCTCCCCTTTGGAAACATGGACAGTGATAAAGTAGAAGCCAGAAAAAGTCTGCTAGAATCCTTCCTCAAGGTGAGATGTTTGCTGGTGTGCTTCTGTGAGCCAGAAAGCAGTGCTCTTCTGGGCAAAGCTCTGCAGAGCTTTGCCCAGAAGAGCACTGCTTACTGGCTCAAAGAAACAGACACTGGAGCACATCAGATCTCTTCCACCAAACTGGGAGGCTGACTGGAAGACCCAAAGCTCTGTGTTCCCCTGCAGCAACTGTGTGCAGTGCCTGAGATCGCCAACAGTGAGGAGGTGCAGGAGTTCCTCGCCCTCAACACCGACGCCAGGATCGCCTTCGTCAAGAAACCCTTCGTTGTCTCCAGGATAGACAAGGTAGAAAAGCAGGAAGCTTATTTTCTGAACCACTTGTAACTGCACCTAGATGTGCCTCTTGGGCTTCAAAGTCCATGTGTCTACCTACTGCAGTAGCAGCTAAAGAGCTCAGATGCTCCCTGAGTGTAGCTGGGCTCAGCTTGCCCAGAAAGCTTGTAAAGCTTGGGTGAATCCAAGCCCTGCTCCAGGAGCCTGGGGATAGACAAGGTAGAAAAGCAGGAAGCTTATTTTCTGAACCACTTGTAACTGCACCTAGATGTGCCTCTTGGGCTTCAAAGTCCATGTGTCTGTCTACTGCAGTAGCAGCTAAAGAGCTGAGATGCTCCCTGAGTGTAGCTGGGCTCAGCTTGCCCAGAAAGCTGTAAAGCTTGGGAGAGTCCAAGCCCTGCTCCAGGAGCCTGGGGATAGACAAGGTAGAAAAGCAGGAAGCTTATTGTCTGAACCACTTGTAACTGCACCTAGATGTGCCTCTTGAGCTTCAAAATCCATGTGTCTACCTACTGCAGTAGCAGCTAAAGAGCTGAGATGTTCTCTGAGTGTAGCTGAGCTCAGCTTGTCCATAAAGCTGTAAAGCTTGGGAGAATCCAAGCCCTGCTGCAGGAGCCTGGGGTTTATCATGGAAAATAGAGAGCAGGCAAGTCTGCAAACTCTTGGTTCATGTTGAAGGAACAGGAATGCTTTCAGTACTTGATGGTGCTGGTGGCTTTTGCAGATCGTTGTCAATGCCATCGTGGACACCTTGAAGACAGCGTTCCCCAGGTCTGAGCCCCAGAGCCCCACAGAGGATCTTAGTGAGTCTGAAGTGGATGGGAAATCTCAGCCAGATGGGAAGAAGGCAAACAAGTAAGGGCTCCTTCAGCTTCCCCTGTGCTCTGTGCAGAACGTGGGCTTCATACACAAGCTGACCCCATCGTGGGGGAGCATTGACTTGGTGCTTTATGTCTTGCTGTCATGCTCTGGCTGAATTCTTTCATGGGCTGAGCAAGGCTCTGGGGGTTCCTCTTTGGGTAAAGGATTTTCTAAGAACACCAGGTTTCTTCCTGAGGGAGCTGCAAGGTGGTAGCATTTACCAGCAAAGAGGTTGGTGCTCCTGGATGGAGCACCTTAAACATGAGCATGATGTGTATAATACATGGTGAGTTCCAGCAAAATACAGCTACAATTTGTCTACCTGAAGGTCTCCTGTGCATTTAACATGGTGACATTCCACCTTGCCTGGCAAACACTTGAGCATCTGTTTAGGAGTAGTGTTTAAGGTCATCACACATAGGTTGCTCACCAAGTGTTGGGTGTTTCTGGCAGTGATGAGCCCCATCATACTCATCAGTCATCCTTCCCTTGCAGAAAGAGAGAAGGTTTCTGCACAAGTATGGCTTTTTTGGGGGGGAGGAAATGATGTTTTGCTAGAAAAAGCTGCTTTGGATAAAAAGGCAAACCAAAAAAGTACAAGTTTTGAAGCATCTTGGCTGCAAAGGACATTCCTTCATGATAAACAGGCAGTCTTACAACGTGTCCCACAATCCCAAGTGCCCTTTCATCTCCTCCTTTCTGTGGGTGCATGTTTATCACTGGATTTCACAATCCTGCTGAGTGTGTCTCAGGGGGAAGGCTCTTCTGAAGGCTGCTTCCTGGGCTGCTGCAGTGCTCATGCCTCACTGACCAGAAATACCTGCAGCTGTGTGTGAGCTTCTATCCAACAGACCCACTGAGGGAGATGTGTGGGGATGGGGTGGGTGTTGGGAAGCCTTGGCTGTCCTCTACTGCATGGTTTTACAGCTCCTTCTTCCTTATCCTGGGGGAGGATGGGGGGTTTTTTGAGCCACTTTAGGTCTAATTGGGTTCTGTAGTGTGGGCAAGATGATGACTGGACAGAAATAGCTGGTCAGGTGCTGAGACTGAGGCTGGGAAACTCATCACATGCAGCTTATGGAGAAAACCCTGCCTGTGTTGTGTTCCTTCTCTCTAGGTCTAGGCTGAGGTTCTCATCCAGTAAAATAGCTCAGGTGCTGAGTGTGAGTGAAGCACAGGACAGGATTGTCTACGCCATCAGGGAGAGCAGTGCTGTAAGTCCAGATCCTCTTGCCATCCTTTCATGATCACAGAATCCCAGCCTGGTCTGGGTTGGAAGGGACCCCAAGGGTCACAGAGCTCCAACCCCCTGCCACAGGCAGGGACACCAACCTCCAGGCCTGGAGCTACACAAGGTTGCCCAGGGCCCCAGCCAACCTGGCCTTCAACACCCCCAGGGACGGGGCACCCACCCCCTCTCTGGGCAGCCCCTGCCAGCCCCTCCCCACTCTCTCTGCAAAGAACTTCCCCCCAAGATCTCCTCTCCCCCTTCCCTCCTCCAGCTTCACTCCAGCCCCCTTGTCCTGCCAGGCTCTGCCCTTGAACAAGCTGATTCCCCTCCTGTTCCTCTGCTCCCTTCAGGGACTGGCAGGCTGCAATGAGGTCCCCCCACAGCCTTCTCTTCTCCAGGCTGACCCAGCCCAGCTCCCTCAACCTCTCTCCAGAGGGGAGCTGCTCCAGCCCTCTGAGCATCTTTGTGGCCTCCTCTGAACCCTCCCAATCATCACCCTGTTTGGGTGCTGGCTGGGAATAACCCACCTGCACGAGGGTCGTGGCTGCAGCAGCCTTGTTCCCACGTGCCGGCTCTTGGCAGAAGGGCAACAAGCAGCCCTGGTTGTGCTGTTGGGTAGATCAGGGTGGAAAACAGGTGGTGGGAGGCTGGCTGGGCAGTGGAGACCTCCTTTCCCCCTTCAGCTCTGGCTGTGTGTGCCTTGCTGCTGTGGTACTAATGCCCAGGTGCTTTTGTAGGTCCCTGGCACCCTGTCGCTGGCTGCTATGGAGTCCTTCATCCAGAAGCAGGAGAAGCTGCTGGAGGCAATCCCCAGCAAAGCTCCTGAAGGTGAAGGAGGCAGAGAAGCCAAGGAACACCCTACCCAGGAGGACACAGACAAGCTGGGGGCACATCCAGACTCTGGTGAGCTCTGCCCCTCTGTTAGCTCTCCAATGTATCTCTCTGAACTACTGTGGGAGCTCTGGCATCTTCAGGCTCAGCTTAAAAATCCCTTCCTTAAAGGGGAGACAAACTGGGTTTTGCCAGTTCTGTAAGGTGATGGCTCTGGTCTTTGTCACTGGAAGCAAACTGGGTCCTGGCTCCGTTGTGTCGCTCTAGGTCTGGACCTTCCTGTACAGAAGCTTCTGAAGGGCATGCTGCTTAAACAGCCAGTGTTGTAAAACAGAGCCTGTAGAACCTGAGAGACAGCTGGGTTGTGGCTTCCTGGTAGTCTCAAGTTAGCCTCAGTTGGTCTGTGGGCTGTAGAAGGATCTTCTGAGGTTGGGTTGTGTTTGGATAGATTTGGTGGGAACAGCAAATATGTCACCCCCAGTTCCAGGAATGATGTTCCCTCTCTGACCAGAGATTCCCCTCCTGGAGCACAGGGCTGCTACAGCATCTCAGAGTAGTTACAAGATCCTCCTGAAAGCCAGCAAAAATATGTTCTCCAACCTCTTTCTTGGAAGAGCTGAGCTCTATCAGCTGGAACTTTCCACAGGTTCCACTCCAGTGCTTCAAGTCTGGCAGGCTCTGACCGACACCACGTGCTTGTGACAGGATGGGTCTGGTATTCCAAACCCCAGCCTGTGCTACCAGCTTTGCCTGTAGTGTTTGAACACAGGCCTGGGCTTGGTTTTGGAGCTGCTAGGGAGCAGGACTGGAGTTGGAGGCTGGTGCTGTGCACAGAGCATGAGAGGCATGCCCTGCAGAGGTAACAAACCCTTAAGGAGGGTTAATTTAAATGATGTCAGTGCCTGTCAGCCTCTGATGCCACAGGGCTGAGACAGGGCAGGCTGCTCTGGCAGGGTCAGGGGAAGGAACACTGAGGGAGCAACCAGCTAAAAAGGCAGCCAGTGTCCATATCTCTCCACTGGGTGACCCCTGGGAAGAGGTTGGCCAGCAGCTCTTTGAGGGAGAGGGTTTGGATGTTACAGGAACAAACAGCTCGCTGAGGATGCTCATTGTGGGGGGGTTCTGGTGAAGCTAAACAGCCTGCTCCAGGTACCACAGAGGGAAGTAAAGCTTCAAAGGGCAAAGCAAGTGAGGAGTAACTGATGTGTGGCCCAGGGTGAGAGGTGGTGAAGGCAGTCATGTGTCCTGGCTTTGCCAACGACATGGCCTGGAGTTCATTAGTCCAGCTCATCTGCAGCAGGGATAGGAGAGGAGGAGAGGTGATGGGGTCCAGAATCCCTCTCCTCTATCTCCAGTAGTAAATTGCTTGTCTGCAGTCTTATGGGCTGAAAGATCAGGCATCAGGGAAGGGCAGAGAAGAGAAAGGGCTGCACAGGAGCACTGCCTTAGTGCTTGTACCCCAAACCATCTCTAAGCCTGTTCTGTGTAACACCTATGATCCTTTGGGGCTGAGCAGCATAAAAGTCACCTAGTGAGCAGACTGTATTCACACTGCAGGCTTTGACAGCCTCCTGAGGAGCCGGGAGAGCTTTTGTTGTCCCAAGTCTGTGTCACCACCACGTGTGTGTGGTGCCTCTGTCCAGATGTGGTTCATCCATCTGCCTGCTGAGACTTGGATCTGCCACACGATGGCAGCCTGTGGACGCTGCCTGGAGTCTTTTTGCCTGAGAAACTGCACGTTGGAGGGGAAAATGTTGGTGAAGACCAGGAAAATGGTCCTCAGCAATGTCCCTTTCTCCTGGCTTTCTCTTGGCAGGGAGGCCGGGGCTCCTTGGGTGAGAGTGCAAGTGAATGACTGGGGCAGGAGCCTGGTGGAGCAGGCTCCCCAGGCTGGCTGTGCTGCACCAGCTCAGTCAAGCAGGCTGTTGGGGAGAAGAGGTAGTTTCAGGTGATGCTTTCCACCAGGTTTGCTTAGGTGCTGGGTTGGCTTCTTTCTCTGACTGCCCTCTTCCTTCTGTCAGACTCTGAGACAGCTCTGGCTGACCTGGCCCTGGACGTGCTCCGTCTGCTGCTGATGGATCACTGGAGCTGGCTGTGCACAGAGAACATCCAGAAGGTCTGCCACCTGCTCTTTGGGACTCTCATTCAAAGGTAAGTCCTCCCTGGCCACCCTCACACCTCTGCTTTGGGAGTGAGCCTGGGATGGAGCTCGTGCCTGAGTGCAGCGAGGGGCTGTAGAGGAGACGTCTCACACGTAGGCTGAACCTCTGGCAGACTTGCACTAGGAGTTGTTTTCCCCAGGAGCAGCAACACAACTATCAGGCAGTCTCCTGCCCTTCAACAGCAGGGGAAAGGAAGGATCCAGCCCTGGGAGCAGGAGGATTCTTGCCTCATGCAAGGGCAAGAGTGCCTACTCCTTGCCTCTCCAGGCAGAGGTTGGCCTCCTGGTCTCACTGCCCAGGGGCTCAGCTTGTTCTTTCTACTGAAGGAGATTAAAAAGGCCCAGAAATGGTGACTTGTCAAGTAATGATTTAGCTTAGGATGGGGTGGTTTAGCTTAGGATGGAATTGGTTGGACTTGATGATCTTCAAAGGTCTTTTCCAACCTTGTGATTCTGTGAAGAACTTTTCCCCAGTGAGGGTGAGGGAGCCCTGGGACAGGCTGCCCAGGGGGTGTGGAGTCTCCTTCTCTGGAGAGATTCCAGCCCTGTGTGCCCTGTCCTAGGGACCCTGCTTTGGCAGGGGGTTGGACCCCATGAGCTCTGGAGGTCCCTTCCCACCCCTGTGATTCTGTGATGCTGTGTGGTTCTGTGAATGCTGCAGCCTCCCAGGGCCTTTGCTCTTGCTGATGCCCCTCTCTCTGATCTGCAGTGGGACAGCAGTGCCAGTGCCTTGGGCAGTAACCCTCCAGGTGGGTTGGGGAAGGATTTCCCTTCCAGCTGGTGTGGTCTCCTGGGGCCAGCACCTCTGTGTAAAGCACTGGGCCAAAACACACAAGCAGAGAGTGTTTAGTTCTTGTGTAGGTGATGACTGTCACTAGCTGAGCATATGGTCCTCAGGAGCAAAAGGAAAGCCTTCCCAGAAGGACTTTGGCTGGGGGAGCCCTGGAGCAGTGCTGCTCCCACTGCTGTGCTTGCTCTTCTCTCACAGGCATCCAGAGCTGCTGTGGGAATGTGCAGGGCAGCACATCATAACCCAGCTGGTAACTCCTGGGGGAACTGGGCTGGGTCAGCCTGGAGAAGAGAAGGCTGTGGGGGGACCTCATTGCAGCCTGCCAGTCCCTGAAGGGAGCAGAGGAACAGGAGGGGAATGGGCTTGTTCAAGGGCAGAGCCTGGCAGGACAAGGGGGCTGGAGTGAAGCTGGAGGAGGGAAGGGGGAGAGGAGAGATTGGGGGGAAGTTCTTTGCAGAGAGAGTGGTGAGGGGCTGGCAGGGGCTGCCCAGAGAGGGGGTGGGTGCTCCATCCCTGGGGGTGTTGAAGGCCAGGTTGGCTGGGGCCCTGGGCAACCTTGTGTAGCTCCAGGCCTGGAGGTTGGTGTCCCTGCCTGTGTCAGGGGGTTGGAGCTCTGTGACCCTTGGGGTCCCTCCCAACCCACCCCAGTCTGGGATTGTATGATGCTGTGATTCAGCTGCCCCCAGCAGAGCTTGCCAAAGCGCTTGGAGGAGGCAGGGGGAGCTGCTGCCGGCCATCGCTCCCAGTCTGTTACCTTGGGTGGGAGGAGGTGGGTGTTGCTCCTGTTTCTCCAAACTGGGCTCTGCTCTCTAGGGGAATGAGCTGGAAGCCAAGCCTGGTGTGTAAGCCCAGAGCTATGAGGCCTTGAATGGGCACGTCATCACCTCCTCCTAAGCCCCGTCCCGCTCGCGCCGGGAGCCGGCAGCACCCACACGTGGCATCGGTATTTTCCACTAGAGAACCTGCCCCCCCCCCCCCACACATCCCATCCCAGCTCTGGGAGGTGGAGGGATTCCACAGGCTGCAGGGAAGGGGAACGTGTGAAGCCACGTGTGCTGCAGGCTGGGGGTGATGTGGGGCCGTCCCACAGCTCCTCCTTGTGGGGATCAGGATGGGATCCAAAGACAGGCTTTCAGACTGACCCTGTGTCCCTGTGGAAACCCACGTGCTGCTGCTGACTCTGCTCCTGTTCTGGGACAGTGTGGGTGGTGTTTCTCTTCCAGTTCAGTATTTGCAACTTGATTATTGCTGGGCCAGCCCTGGCACAGCCATGGTGCTGGGGTTCTGGCTGCCCTGGCACAGCCATGGTGCTGGGGTTCTGGCTGCCACCTTTACAGGTAGAGAAAACACCAGAAGCTGTTCTGGGAGCACCTACTGGTCAAGGCATTGTTGCTCCTGCCTCTGACAACAGCCACTTACTCTGTCTCTGACCATTGCTAGGCACAAAACCTGAGCAGGAATCATCACTCTATGAGATGAGGTCCTTCCCTGTTCCTGTTGGTGGTTGGGTTAGGTGGTGGGAAGGAGGTGTCCTAGCAGGAGTTTGGGTGTGAGGAACGGGATTGCTACTGGATACTCCTCTGCCAGTTTGTGTTTTAGTGAGGAGAGTGCTGTTCCTTCAGCCTTCTTGCAGCTGCCTTGGTGGGCATGGCTCCTGCTCTGCAGCCTGTGTGCCTCACCCCAGAGCAGAAGAATCAACAGAAAAACACCAAGGACAAGGTCCAGTGTCTCTGGAGATCCAGTCCCCCTCTGATCCAGTCCCCCTCTCCTTTCTCTCCCCTCAACTTTTTCAAAGGGCAGAGCCTGGCAGGACAAGGGGGCTGGAGTGAAGCTGGAGGAGGGAAGGGGGAGAGGAGAGATTGGGGGGAAGTTCTTTGCAGAGAGAGTGGTGAGGGGCTGGCAGGGGCTGCCCGGAGAGGGGGTGGGTGCCCTTGGACTGGGGGTGTTGAAGGCCAGGTTGGCTGGGGCCCTGGGCAACCTTGTGTAGCTCCAGGCCTGGAGGTTGGTGGCCCTGCCTGTGGTCCTTGGGGTGACCCTTGGGGTCCCTTTCCAACCCAGACCAGTCTGAGATTCTATGATTTGGAGACTTTCCCCTTTGGGCTGGCAGTGCCCACAGCACACAGCATCTCCTGGGGTGACATGGAGCAGCCACACCGCTGCTGCCTGGGACCTCCCTGCCCATCTCCCTTTGCCATTCTCTGCATGGAGCATCCCACAACGCTCCCCTCTCTACCCTCTTCTCTGCAGCTGAAATAGCTGGAGCTGGGTGTTCTCTGTTTCCCCTGCCTGTCAGCTTGATGGCAGCTGGGCAGAGGAAGGCTGGATGACCGAAAAAGGTATTGTTAAGTAAAAGGGAGGCAGCCTGTGCAAGCCCACAGCCCTGAGGCAATCCTCCCCTTATGTAACAGGGAGTGAGCCTTTTTGGAGCTGAAAGGAGAGGTGGAGGGGCTGGGAGGCTTGCTGAGAGCAGGGCTGACCCTAAGGCTGAGCATTGCTTCCAGCATGCTGAGTCCCTGACTGTAAACAAACCCGCTGCCCTGCTCAGGCTCTGCACCCTTCCTCTGTCCCACTCTTGTTTCCCTCCCACAGGCTGGGAACACACAGCTCCTCTTTCCTGGGGAGGCTGCAGCAGGGACTTGTTAGCAGAGGGGCTATTGTGGGCTCTGGTGGGGTTTGGCTCTCCAGAAAGCATCTGGAGAATCTGTGGGCTTTTTAGAGCCTTGTGAGTCAAATTGGGGTTAAAAATACACAGCAAGCTGGCAAACCACACCATGGCTGTGACCCCATGCCCTGCCCTCCCTCTGGCCCCAGTCAGGGGTCGATGAGCTGGGGGCAGCTGTGGAGCTGAGGTGACAGTCACTAGTACCAGCTTGCTGTGCCCTGCCCTTCAGCTGCTGCCAGGACTCTCCAGGCCCACATCTCCTTCCCCTTCTGGAGGAGAGTCTCAGCAGATCTCCAGGATCCTTAAGGATGGCCCTTGGAGGATGTTTAGCTGGAGATGCAGGTTCTGTGTGCTTTTCCTGGCTATTCCCTGTACATCACAACAGAAAGCTGTGGCACTGGGAACCTCTGAGTGGAGGGTGAGTGTCTGGCACAGCCCGGCTGTCTGCACTGGGAACCTGAGCCTGGAGTCTGGGCTGGGGCTCAGGAGCACCTGTGTGTGTCTAAGGGAGTGTGGGGACCTACACAGGCAGCTTTGGTGGTGTGGTGTTCATAAGATCATAGAATCCCAGCCTGGGCTGGGTTGGAAGGGACCCCAAGGGTCACAGATGCTGCTCCCTGCAGAGATTAAAACCCACCACCAGCGATGGGGCCTCTGGTCTGCAGGGCAACTGTCACGTTGCCCTGGCCTCCCCTCTGTCCTTTCCTGGCTCTTCATGCCATCAGGTCTCATGTCCCCCTGTCCCTGGGTTCAGTGGTGGGGCTGGTTTCCTTAGCCCTCACACTGGGGGCTCCCTCAGCTTCTGGCCCCACCAAGTGTAGAACCTCTCCAACCACTATCCATGGTCTGTGGCTGATGAAGGTGCTGGGTTATTGATTCAGTGGCACAGCAGTTGTTGCAGCCAAGCTGAGGTTCTTCCAGCACTCTTGACTCCTGTGGTGTCCAAAGGGTGCTGCAGCCCACCTCTCCTTCCACAGGGATGTGGTGCAGGGTGGGTTGGGTGGGCTGCTGCTGGGCTTTACACAGCCCTGGGCTGCCCTTGCCTTCTTGCTGTCACCTTGGCATTGGGGCTGTGTGCCAGAGCCCCTCAGTGTCAGGCACTTGTGCAGCTGCTGGTGGAGCCAGGGAGCTCCCAGCTTCAGGGACCTGCTTGTGGGGTGGGGTTTTGTCCTGTTCTTTCTCTTCTTCCTTCCCTTGATGTCTGTGCCAGCACAACTGGCCAAAACAAAGACCCTTGGCAGCCTCCTGGATCCTCTTGACTTGAAAGTGCCACCACAGCACGTAGTGTTGCCTGATCCTCTTGAATGTCCCTGAGGAAACCTGCCCACTGGGGTGGCCAAGTGATTGTGCCCAGCCCTGGCTGGAGCCCTGAGGTGCTGAGCCACACCTCCCCTGGGTGCTGGATTGCTCTGGGTGCCAGTGCAGAGCTGGGCTGTAGGGGTTATCCTAGGGAAGGACCTGGCTGTGGAGACTCCCTGTTTCCTCCTGGCCTCAGCTGTGAAAAAACCCTTAAGGCTTCTCCTCCTGGCACCCAGGAGGAGAAGCCAGGAAGCTTTGATCTAAAGCTGTTCCCAGCCTGGTTGCTCCCACTTTGCTTTGGTTTTGTAGGTGACACCTCACTGCTCTGGCCTTGGGCAACACCTCAGGGTTTTGCTGGTGGAACCCAGCTGCCAATCCCACAGTGGGACTAAATGTGTTGGCTGTTGTGGTTTGTTACCTGGGGGGCTTGATTTGGGAGCATTTAGGAAGGACCTTTGCAGTCCTGCATCATAGAACCATAGAATGGCATGGGTTGGAAGGGACCCCAAGGATCACAGAGCTCCAACCCCCTGCCACAGGCAGGGACACCAACCTCCAGGCCTGGAGCTACACAAGGTTGCCCAGGGCCCCAGCCAACCTGGCCTTCAACACCCCCAGGGACGGGGCACCCACCCCCTCTCTGGGCAGCCTGTCCCAGGGCTCCCTCACCCTCACTGGGGAAAAGTTCTTCCCCACATTGGGGGGAACTCCCTGTGCTCCAACTTGAGCCCATCGCCCCTTGTCCTGTCCCCACAGACACTGAGCAGAGGCTGCCCATGTCCCCCTGTGTCCCACCCTTCAGATCTTTATCCCCAGTGCTCAGATCCCCTCTCAGGCTGCTTCTCTGCAGGCTGAACAGCCCCAGCTCCCTCAGCCTTTCCTCCCAGGGGAGATGCTCCAGGCCCTTCCTCCCCTTCGTAGCCTCCTCTGGACTCTCTCCAGGAGATCCCTGGCTGGTTGATCCCAGGGAGCCCAGCACTGGACACACTGCTGCAGGTGGGGCCTGAGCAGGGCAGAGCAGAGGGGGAGGATCCCCTCCTGTGACCTGCTGGCCACGCTCCTCTTGCTGCCCCCAGGATCCCATTGGCCTTCTTGGCCCCGGGGCACACTGCTGGCTCATGGCCACCCTGTCACCCACCAGCACCCCCAGGTCCTTCTCCGCAGAGCTCCTCTCCAGCAGGTCACCCCCAGCCTGTGCTGATTCCAGTGGTTATTCCTTCCCAGGTGGATGACTCTCCACTTGCTTTTGTTGAACCTCATTAGGTTTCTCCCTGCCCAGCTCTCCAACCTCATGGCATCTTCCTCCTCCTCCTCCCTACATTTGGCTGGTGGTGTTGGAGCTGCAGGGAGCAGCAGGAGTCCCAGGCCTGTGGTGTGTCAGCAGAAGTGATCTGAGGGGCTGTGTGTGGATGTAAAATAAATAGAAATCGATTTGGAAAAGGGCCTTGCTCCAGCTGTCTCCAAGCACCTGGAAATTTTGGATTCAGCTTTAGAATATCTGTCCCAAAGATTTTTGTATTTCTTCTTCTAGAAGGAGTGTTCTTTTCCCCCTAAACCAGCTGCTCTGAGTGCACCAAGCTCTCCCTGCTCTGAGAACAACTGCAACATGATTTTAACTGCATCCCTCTCTCCCTTTTAGCCTGGTTTGACTCTGGTTTAGCAATTAGGTTCTTGCCAGCTCTCCCCCCCCATCCCCCAGAAGAAAAACCTGTCACCTTCCTACTTCACACAGAAGAAGGCAGAGAAGGGAAGGGCTGAAGGGTCAGATCTCTCCTCGTTGGTTTGAGTTTCCCCTGGGTGCTGAAGGGTTAATGGTGTGGGGGTGGTGGGGGTGGTTTTTTTGCATGTATTGTGATTCTGCAGTGGGCTAATGAAGCAATCTGCTCTGAGCAGGACCTGGCTGAGCCAGCCCAGCCTCTCCCTGGGGCACTGCTGAGAGCTTCATTGGCTCAAGAAACACTTGATGAAGATGTTATGGAAAGCAAAGCTGAGATGCTTTGTTCAAAGAAATCAAGGGGGGTTTGGGGGATGGCTTCTTTTAATCATGGAGCTTCCCCCACCCCCTTTTTCCTGAACCCCAGGGCATTGCAGGGAGATACAGCTTGAGGAAAGCAAAAACCACAGCAAAGCAGCTCGATTCTTTCCCTGGGGGTCAGGCTGGGAGGTGGGGATGGGGGGAAAGGAGATGGCAGAGACTGAGTCCTTCTCTGTTCCCAGCATTTCTTTTTGAGGCAGGTGTGTTTTGGGGGGGAGCAGGACCCTGAATCTAACCACTGAGGTGTGTTTCCATGCCTGCAGGCAGAGGGGATGGTCTGTTTTCCCTCTCTCTCTCTGTCCCACAGTAAAATACCCTTTGGACCTGCTTCTCACAGGGCCCCTCCAGCTGCCCATCTCCCAGGGCCCCTCCAGCTGCCCATCTCCCAGGGCTCCTCTGGTTCCCCATCTCCCAGGGCTCCTCTGGTTCCCCATCTCCCAGGGCTCCTCTGGTTCCCCATCTCCCAGGGCTCCTCTGGTTCCCCATCTCCCAGGGCTCCTCCGGTCTCCCCATCTCCCAGGGCTCCTCTGGTCTCCCCATCTCCCAGGGCTCCTCCATCTCCCCATCTCCCAGGGCTCCTCCATCTCCCCATCTCCCAGGGCTCCTCCATCTCCCCATCTCCCAGGGCTCCTCCGGTCTCCCCATCTCCCAGGGCTCCTCTGGTTCCCCATCTCCCAGGGCTCCTCTGGTTCCCCATCTCCCAGGGCTCCTCCATCTCCCCATCTCCCAGGGCTCCTCCATCTCCCCATCTCCCAGGGCTCCTCTGGTTCCCCATCTCCCAGGGCTCCTCTGATCTCCCCATCTCCCAGGGCTCCTCCATCTCCCCATCTCCCAGGGCTCCTCCATCTCCCCATCTCCCAGGGCTCCTCCATCTCCCCATCTCCCAGGGCTCCTCCATCTCCCCATCTCCCAGGGCTCCTCCATCTCCCAGGGCTCCTCCATCTCCCCATCTCCCAGGGCTCCTCTGGTTGCCCATCTCCCAGGGCTCCTCTGGTTCCCCATCTCCCAGGGCTCCTCCAGTCTCCCCATCTCCCCACCTGGGCGAAACAGGTAGCAGCAAACCCCAAACCCCACTCCCCTACACTAGCCAGCTCCTGGTGTGGGTTAAGCCTCACCAAGACCCCTTGGGGTGCAAACCCTCCTCCCAGCTCCCTTCTGCCTTGACTTGTTTGGGTGCAGCTGGCCTGGGAGCTGCGCTGAGGAGGCAGGAGCCTGGCAAGACACTCTGTTCCAGGGGAAGGCTGTGGCCTTGCTGCTCAAACACTTCACCCCCTGTGGGGTACAGCACAGCTTGTTCACCCCACAGCCATAAAGCTTTCCCAGGGCAGCAGGAGAGGAGCATTTCCAGTAAGGAGAGCAGCAGAGTTTACTCTTCTTTCTTCTTGCCCTTGGCCAGGAGTTTAAAAGGACTCAGGATGCTTCATAGGCTTTGATTTATAGAGGACACTTCTTTTTTCTCCCTGCTCCTTCCCCTGGGAAGGGTTTTTAACCCCCAGCCTGGATGAGGTGGGGTTGCTTTGAAGGTGGTTGAGCTTGAGCCTGCCAGGAATTAGCTGCACTTGTTTCTGTTGGTGGCTCTGTGGGGACAGGGGAGGGGGGAGACCTGGGCTGGAGGAGCAGGTGCTAAAAGTTGAGCCTGGGGCTGAGAGCTCTCCAGTTGTGGTTTTTCCATCCTTCTGACTGTGCCCACAGCAGCTGTTCCTTCAGTTTTACAAGCTTTGCTCAGAAATGTTTTACAGTCAAAGCACTGAACTGTTGCTCTTGCTGAGCCTTTGAGCTAAGGGTATTCTTGTGGTTTGAGGCACGATTTGGGGAGGGATCTGGGGGACAAGCACTGGTCTGGTGATGGAAGCACCAGCAGTTCTTGATGTTCAGAGCCCAAAGCTTGGGTGCCTGGTGTGTTTCCAGATGTTGCTTTTTTTTTTTTGCCTCCAATCCTTTTCTCTACCTTGGTCTCATGAGCCATTTTTTGAGCTTCTGGTCAGTCAGGATGTGTTCCCTGACTTTGAGGAAACCCAGGCCTTGTCTGGGGTGCAAAGTCAGACATCTTGAGCTGGACTCTGACTGTTATGCCCAGCTTATATTTATAGTGCTATCTGTATTTATATGGCTAAAGGAGACAAGTAGAGGCTTCCTCATACAATCCCAGCCTGGTCTGGGTTGGGAGGGACCCCAAGGGTCACAGAGCTCCAACCCCCTGCCACAGGCAGGGACACCAACCTCCAGGCCTGGAGCTACACAAGGTTGCCCAGGGCCCCAGCCAACCTGGCCTTCAACACCCCCAGTCCAAGGGCACCCACCCCCTCTCTGGGCAGCCCCTGCCAGCCCCTCCCCACTCTCTCTGCAAAGAACTTCCCCCCAAGATCTCCTCTCCCCCTTCCCTCCTCCAGCTTCACTCCAGCCCCCTTGTCCTGCCAGGCTCTGCCCTTGAACAAGCTGATTCCCCTCCTGTTCCTCTGCTCCCTTCAGGGACTGGCAGGCTGCAATGAGGTCCCCCCACAGCCTTCTCTTCTCCAGGCTGACCCAGCCCAGCTCCCTCAGCCTCTCTCCGCAGGGGAGCTGCTCCAGCCCTCTGATCCCCTCCGTGGCTCCTCTGACCCCTCTCCACCAGCCCCACATCTCTCTTGTCCTGGGGCCCCAGCTCTGGACACAGGACTCCAGCTGGGGCCTCCCCAGGGCAGAGCAGAGAGGGACAATCCCCTCCCTGTCCCTGCTGCCACCCCTCTGCTGATGGAGCCCAGGATCCCATCGCCCTTCCCAGCTGCCAGAGCCACTGCTGGCTCAGGGGAAGTTCCTCATCCAGAAGCAGGTTTCACCTGTTTCTAACTCCTAATCTGTCTTCAGTTTAGGCTGCTCCATCTTAGGGTCCCTTATCCCCTCGAGGTACCAGAGGAGGGCCCAGGTAGGTACCCTCCAGACCTTGTTTTTCATTCCCAGGGCATTCCAGCCTTGCTGGATCCCTTCAGCTGCCCTTGGAGTTCCAGCTTAAGCCATGGCATTAAATCAGCTCTTTTATAGCAGCCGTATCATTCCTCCCTCAGCAGCTATTTCAAACACAAGCCCCTTACAGCATGGGCAAGTTATGCACCTCCAGACTAACATCCAGGACTACTTAGCCTTTGCAGTCTGGCTCATTCTGTTGGGCTTTAGTGAAGCATTTGAACATCTGAGCCCAGGAGGTCATTTTCTATCTATTTCTGGTCTCAGCTCAAAGTGTAAGGAGATGGTTCAGGGATGGGGTTGCTTTCTCTTTCTTTCTTATTAAGGCTATTTCTTCCTGAATGGAAATAGTAACTCCTGAGCCAGTCCCTCCCCCCAAAAAAACAGCCTATTTGTGTTTCCTGCTGGATTGATTTCTACCTGGAAGCAGGCATGTGTGTGCTGTTGACATGGGACATGGATCTCCAATGTTTAAGCCTTTAATAGCACAAAAAACCCCCCACATCTGTGATCAGCTGGTGAAGGTCAGCTTGGACCAGCACATATTTGGAGTTCCCCTGTGAGAAATGAGAGCTCTTAATCCTGATCCTGGTGCAGCAGCTCTGCTGGAGGGAAAGGTCAGGTTGCCATAGAAATTTGGGTTTGACCTGGGTAGGATGAGCTTGGTGTGACCCCCTTCCCTGAGCTGTGACCCCCTTCCCTGAGCTGTGACCGCCTTCCCTGAGGTGTAGCCCCCTTTCCCTGAGCTGTGACCCCCCTTCCTGAGGTGTAGCCCCCTTTCCCTGAGCTGTGACCCCCTTTCCCTGAGCTGTGACCCCAGCTGTGAGAGCTGAGGGGTGACTTTGCTCCTCTCCCTGGCTTTTCTCCCAGAGCTCTAGCAGGTGTCAGTGCAGGTGGGACAAACCAGATGGGGCTCTTCTCAGACCTTTCCTATTTGCTTCCTGAAGTGGAAACCCTGAGCTGCCAGATGGAGGGGAAACCCCCCAACCCCCATCAGTGGCACACACTGTGCCTGTGTGTGGGATCAGGGTTATAGGTGTCAGGTCCAGGCCCTGCTGCCTGGTTTTCTGCAGCCTCCTCTGCTCCAGCCTCAACACCCCCAGCTCCCTCAGCCGCTCCTCAGAGGATTTGCCCTCCAGCCCCTTCCCCAGCCTGCTTGCCCTTCTCTGGACACGCTCCAGGCCCTCCATGGCCTTCTGATGCTGAGGAGCCCAGCACTGGACCCAGCCCTCCAGCTGCAGCCTCCCCAGTGCCCAGCACAGGGGCACAATCCCCTCCCTGGGCCTGCTGGCCACGCTGGCTCTGACACAAGCCAGGATGCCCTGGCCACCTGGGCACACTGCTGGCTCCTGTTCAGTCCCAGTCCCCCAACACCCCCAGGTCCTTCTCTGCCTGACAGCTCTCCAGCCAGTCTCCCCCAGCCTGGAGCTGCTCAGTGTTCTTTGTCCCCTGTGCAGCACTCTGTCCTGTTGGTCTCAGCCCATCTCAGTCCTTGCCCTGCAGTGTTAACAGGAGGCTACGAAGGGGAGGAAGGGCCTGGAGCATCTCCCCTGGGAGGAAAGGCTGAGGGAGCTGGGGCTGTTCAGCCTGCAGAGAAGCAGCCTGAGAGGGGATCTGAGCACTGGGGATAAAGATCTGAAGGGTGGGACACAGGGGGACATGGGCAGCCTCTGCTCAGTGTCTGTGGGGACAGGACAAGGGGCGATGGGCTCAAGTTGGAGCACAGGGAGTTCCCCCCAATGTGGGGAAGACCTTTTCCCCAGTGAGGGTGAGGGAGCCCTGGGCCAGGCTGCCCAGGGGGTGTGGAGTCTCCTTCTCTGGAGAGATTCCAGCCCCGTCTGGACACCGCCCTGTGTGCCCTGTCCTAGGGACCCTGCTTTGGCAGGGGGTTGGACCCCATGAGCTCTGGAGGTCCCTCCCAACCCCTGTGACTGTGATTCTAGGCTTCCTGCTGCACTGAGGCTGGGTCTCAGGTGTTTCATGGTCTCTCCTTTTGCAGCTGGTGTGCATCCTTAAGGACCTGCAGCTACTCACCTTGGTTTATGCTGAGGAAGGGCTCATGGGATTGCAGCCCAGGTCCCACTGCCACCCACCTGCCATTCCTTTGCTCCTGGGCACCTTTAGGTGTTGCTCTTCCTGGTGGCGTGGGGGAGAGGCACCCTTGGCCCAGCTGCCTCTCTGGAGAGGAATGCAGACAGTCTGGCAGAGTGCAGGTTAAATAAAGTTTGCCTTGGCAGGGCCCAGGCTCTTGGATGTTCTCTGAGCTGCTGGGGTGGAGTGGTGAGGGAATTGCAAGCATGAAGCCTGGCTGCCAAGAGGAACGGGTCTCCTGGCCCTGCTTCTTCTCATCTGGGACTCTTGAAGTACTGGTGAACTCAAAACCCTTCTCCCTACCCCAAGCCCTGTGCTGATGCTCCCCCTCTTCCTTCCAGAGCCTTCTGACCATGAGGATGGGGGCATCAGGCTGTTGCTGGTGGGGCTGCCCCGCCGAGTCCTGGTCTTGCTAAATTGATGGGGACCTTCCTGTTGGCCTCTGGGGCAAGAGATTCATCCACTGGCCTCTCCTCATTCTGGTGGGGGGTAAGGTTTTTAGGCTGTGGTGAGGAGTTCTGACTGGTGGCTGTGGATTTTGCTGTTCCATGAGGAAGTGATTTCACATCTGGGAGAAGAGGGTCTGCATGGATGATGTAGAAACTTGCCCTGGCCAGTGCTTGGGTGGTGTGGACACATCTCCCCACCATGCAGGATACAGATGCTCCCAAGCCCTTGGGTGGAGTGGCATTCCCATGGCCTCAGGATATGCAGGTTGTTACTGTATAAAGGGTGCAAGTCCTGGGCCAGCAAGGAGGGCTGACCAGCAGTTCTGTTGGCAGGTATCTAACTTGGCTTTGGATACATGGGCAGTGTGGGGTTTTGGATGCAAAGGTGATGATTTCACTACCTGCCATTGGTGGATGGAGCAGGGATGGAGGGCAGGGAAGCAGGGGGATGACAGAAGCCTGAAGCAGCAGGATATCCCTGTCTTCTTGTCCTGGGAGTGTGCATTTTGGTCTCCAGCCAAGACACCCTTGGCTCTCTGGTAGCAGAGGGACTGATGAGAGGAGCACTAGTGGCTGGAACATGCTCCTGTCCTTCCAGTCAGTCACAGGGATTGTTTTAGAGTTAAAACACAAGCTTTGGTGGTTCCTCCAGCTCTGTGGCATCTTCTGCTTGGCCATGCCTTGGGAGCTGAAGGCCAGTCATGTCCCTCTGGAGAGAGGCTGAGGGAGCTGGGCTGGGTCAGCCTGGAGAAGAGAAGGCTGTGGGGGGACCTCATTGCAGCCTGCCAGTCCCTGAAGGGAGCAGAGGAACAGGAGGGGAATCAGCTTGTTCAAGGGCAGAGCCTGGCAGGACAAGGGGGCTGGAGTGAAGCTGGAGGAGGGAAGGGGGAGAGGAGATCTTGGGGGGAAGTTCTTTGCAGAGAGAGTGGTGAGGGGCTGGCAGGGGCTGCCCAGAGAGGGGGTGGGTGCCCCGTCCCTGGGGGTGTTGAAGGCCAGGTTGGCTGGGGCCCTGGGCAACCTTGTGTAGCTGCAGGGCTGGAGGTTGGTGTCCCTGCCTGTGGCAGGGGGTTGGAGCTCTGTGACCCTTGGGGTCCCTTCCAACCCAGACCAGGCTGGGATTCTATGATGGAGCTTGTCAGGGCTTTTGCATTTGCCCCATGACCTTCCAGGGGCATTTCTACCTATCAGCTAGGGAACACTGACCTGTTTCTGGGGTGTGTGACACCTCAGCTCATCAGTTCCTGTGACAATGCCCAAGGTAGAGACTTGGAAACTGTGTGTTAACTTACCCCATAAACTGATTTTTCTCTCCAGGGCCACTGGTGGGCAGACAGCTCCAGAGTTGGTACAGAGCCTGACTTTTCCTGACCTTTCTCTCTCTCCCTGTGCCCACACAGATGGCTGGAAGTCCAGGTGGTTAACCTGACCTGCACCCAGCGTTGGGTCCAGTACCTCCAGTTACTACAGGAGTCCATCTGGCCTGGAGGAGTTCTACCAGCAGTGCCTAAACCAGCCAGGACAGAGGAACAGAAGAAAGCAGCAGCAGAGCAAGCTCTGCAGAGCCTGATGGGGATCCTGCCTAGTAAGTGTGCCCCAGGGAGGTCAGCTGGCCTTGAGCAAGGAGCACTGGGGCAGACTGGGGACCCTCCTGTGCACTGACAAGTGGTTAAACACAGAGGTGGAGTGTGCTTGTGCCAAGACCCTGGGAAATGTTCCTGACCTTTGAGGTTTAACTGGTTTCCTGCAAACAAACCCCCCAGTTTCCCAGTGCTAGATGATTTGTACAGGCACTGGGGGAGCAGCACAGCTCAGGGAGAAAGGACACGTGTCTCAGTGCCTGGCTGGGTGCTTGGTGTGGGGTGCCACTGCTGCTGGTCCCACTGAGCCACCTCAGGCAAGGCAGGGCTCAGGAAAGCCAGTGCCATGCTGCACTCCTGCCTGCTCCAAAAGGGTCCCCTTGTCTTGAGGCCAAACCTTTGGCTTCCTGCTCTAAAGAGTGGCTTTTCCACTGGACTGGAATCACAAGCCCAGCTGTGCTGGATTCCCCTCTCTTGAAGTTTGACATGGGGACCTTTGACATTAAAGCAGCTGCTGCCTAATCCATGGGAGTGCAGACTGAACTTTTAACTCCTTGCTGCAGAGTAAGAGGCCCTTACTGTCCTGTGGGGATGAAAAACTGCTACTGGTGTATGCCTTTCCAGGCTGGAATGCTTTCCTGGTCCTGTCCCTGGCTGGTTTCTTTCATGGTAATGATGGCCATGAGATGTTTTGGGCTCAAAGAACCATCCCAAACTTGATTTAGTATCCACCAGCAGAAGATGGACCTTGTTCTACCGCCATGGAGACGTGTGGTTCCTAAAGCTTTGTCTCTGGTGTTGACAGATGTCATCCAAGAAATCCTTGGAACCACTAAATGTCAGATGAGCTGGAATCTGGTACTGGAGTCTTTGGGCCAGCCTGTGATAAACAGGTACGTGGACTGGAGTCTCTTTAATGTTAAGTCTTGGCCATGAGACCTGTTAAGCTGTGCTTGAGGCTTTGCTGTGAGATTTGCCACCTGGCTGATTGTCCTGGGGCACCTGCCTTGCTTGTTGTGAAGGTGTGTGTCTAGGACCTTGGTCTGGCTGGGGATTATAGAGCCAGCCTTGTTCATTCTGCTGTTGGGCCTGCTTAGTTTGTGCACATCAGGGGACTGACAGAGGGACTAAAACCAAATCCTGGTTTAGTTTGTTGTTTTTAGAGGAATTAGGCAGCTGCTTACATGTGTAGATGGTGCTTTTCTGCAGAGCCATCACTGTGCCTGTGGAAACCACAGAGAAAGCATGTGCCACCTCATTCCAGGAGATGCATTTGTGTCTTCTGGGCTGCTCAGCAGCTTTGAACACCCTCTGTGTGTGTGTGGGGGGAAATAGCTGAGCTGTCCCTTAGAACACATCCTTCTAGGGGTGGCAGCAGGGACAGGGAGGGGATTGTCCCTCTCTGCTCTGCCCTGGGGAGGCCCCAGCTGGAGTCCTGTGTCCAGAGCTGGGGCCCCAGGACAAGAGAGATGTGGGGCTGGTGGAGAGGGGTCAGAGGAGCCACGGAGGGGATCAGAGGGCTGGAGCAGCTCCCCTCTGGAGAGAGGCTGAGGGAGCTGGGCTGGGTCAGCCTGGAGAAGAGAAGGCTGTGGGGGGACCTCATTGCAGCCTGCCAGTCCCTGAAGGGAGCAGAGGAACAGGAGGGGAATCAGCTTGTTCAAGGGCAGAGCCTGGCAGGACAAGGGGGCTGGAGTGAAGCTGGAGGAGGGAAGGGGGAGAGGAGATCTTGGGGGGAAGTTCTGTGCAGAGAGAGTGGGGAGGGGCTGGCAGGGGCTGCCCAGAGAGGGGGTGGGTGCCCCGTCCCTGGGGGTGTTGAAGGCCAGGTTGGCTGGGGCCCTGGGCAACCTTGTGTAGCTCCAGGCCTGGAGGTTGGTGTCCCTGCCTGTGGCAGGGGGTTGGAGCTCTGGGGCCCTTGGGGTCCCTCCCAACCCAGACCAGGCTGGGATTCCATGATTCTAAGAGATCTCTTGTCTTTCCCTGGTGGCAATTGGAATACTTCTTCCTTGTGTGAGCTCTGGCTTCTGTGTGGCTGGAGCTGCCCTCCCAGCTCTGCTGCATCCTGAACAGCCTAAGCTTTGTCTTCTTTTCATTTCAGGCACCTGGTCTTCTGCTTCTTGGACATTTTGCTGGAATTCTTGGTGTTGAAGGGCTCTGGCAATAGGCTTGACAACTCAGCTGTCCCACCATCTTCTTCTAGCAGCCTGGACAAAACTGGTGTTTCAGCACATTGACTGGGGCTGGTGTGGCCAGTGGTGGAGGAGAGAAGCAGCCCCAGGCATGGGGATGATTTGATCCTTTCACTGTTTACTGAACATGCCTGGGAGCTTCTTGTAAAGAATTTTCCCAGCCAGTGGTGAGTGAGGCTCCTTCCAGGCTTCTCTGTTCTGGCTGAGTGGTGGATTCAACCCAGTGTCAGGGGCTGAAGGTGCTTTTCTGTCGTGTAGCTGACCTGATGGAGAGCCTGGAATGAAGATGCCTGATGTCTGCTGAGCTGGACAGTCTGAGGAGGCTAGCAGGCTGCCCACAGACCCCGTTGTCTTGCCCCATGTGTCCAAACACCTCTAATATCTGAAGGCAGACAGCACCTACAACTTGCTTTTGTGGCCTCAGGCTCCACCTGGCACTGGTGTGCAGAGACTTGTGCTATCTTGGCAATAGGTGTTTCTCCAGGACAGGTGAAGGGAGGACCTAATGCTGTCCCTGTTCTCTAAGCAGCCAGCCCTATGCCTGTCCTGTGCCATCCATGTAACCTGCAGGAAGATGAGGAGAGAACAGAGCATGGAGGTGTGATGAAGGCCCTGAATCAGTGCTGGGGACCCATCTGCACGGTCCAGGCCGGTGCAGCAATCAGAGCTGCTCTCCTGCTCTGAGGACAAAGAGCAGCTGCCTTCTGCTGCCTCTGCCCTGACATGATCTGGCCCTGACATGATCTGGCCCTGACATGATCTGGCTCTGACATCTTTTGCTGCCCAACCAGAAGGATGCAGGTGGGCTAGACTGGGATCCTGGAAGAGAGAACCGGGCTGAAGAGGCAACGGTAGCGTAGCAGGACTTCAAGGAGGACCTTCAGTAGTGCTGGAGAGGAGGCACTGGAGTGTGACAGATGGCAAGTTAATCACTTCCCACACAGAAGTGCTGGTCACAGGAAGCTCTGGAAGAGGAGTGAGCACCTCTGAGCCCAGGAAGAATGCCAGCCAGGGGGTTAGCCTGCAGCAGCAGGCTGCTGAGCACCACCCAGGCTCTGTTGTTGACTGGTTGACTGTGCCCCAGCTGTGTGCAGGGGGCTCTGGAAAGCTGCTTGGGTCGTGATGTGCACTGCTGCCTGGCACTGCTGATCTGGCAGCTGCTTTTCCAGGTCATCCAAGCAGCTCTCTGCAGCTGTCAGACTTGTGACAGGGCAGATGGAGATTAAACAGCCCAGTTCAGTGTCATTTCCTGGGAGAAATCTGAACTGACCACTGCAGGGCTTGGCTGATCCAGGGTTCCTGGTGTTCCCTATGGATTAAAACATTTAGGACCTCACAGGAGGGAAGCACATCCTAAAGCCTCTTGTTTCTTGGAGCTGGATCCTCTGTGGTGTGTTGGAGAGATGGCCCAGTAACTCCAACACGTGCTGTGGAAAGCAGAGGCTGCTCTTAAGAACAGAGGCGTGGTGGGACATGCCACCCTGTGCTGCTGTTGGTGTGCATGTCCTGTGCAAATACAGGGAAGAACTAGCTTGCTGCCAGCAAGTGTGGTTTTCAAGGAGCCCCAAGGCCACCCCAAGGCTCCACAGAATTAATAAGATGAAGTGAAGCAGTTGCACATTGTTCAGCAGGCAGGGTTGGAGAGTTTCCCATGTGGGATAATCCCAGTGGCCATGCAGCAGGTTGAGCAGCAGGTCTCCTAAAGCATGGCATCTGTTTGGAGCAGTCACTTCACCCTCTCCTTCACTGCTGGGCTCACGTTGCCCTTCTTCTTGCTTTTACTGACCCCTTGCTGCATCAGCTCTCTTGAGGAGTGGGAGATGGCAGCAGGAGAAGGAGCCATCAGCCAGGGATGAGGCAGCATTAGCCCTGTTGTGCCTGGTGGCTTCTCAGGTGCTCCTTCACCGGTCACCTCATGGGTCTGGAGCTCTAAGAGTGTCATCTCTCATGGCTTTAGGGATATTGCTAAGACTGTTCACTGGGAAAGGTCATTCAGAGAGGGATTGGGTCTAGCAGAGTCCTTGCAAGCGCTGGATGTGACACTGGAAGGACAAGCCCTCAGGTGGGTTAAGAGTTGCTTTCTGCTGGATTAAGACTTCAAGATCCTGCTTTGGGAAAGCAAGGCCAACAAAAAATGGTTCTCTCTGTGTCACACTCCCAGCCAGCTCCCTTTCTCTGTGGGAATTTGTGCAATTCAAGGTACTTTTTGCTGAAGGGAGGGTGGCAAGAGCAGCCAGATGTCACCTCAAGGAAAAGTTGGAGGCTTCAACGCCGTTCAGGTGGGTGCTCAGCTCTCAAAGCAGCACCATGAGCTAAGTATTACTGTTTGTGGTCAGCCAGAGCTGCTTTTTAGATTGTTTTCAGGAAAAAAAAAAACCCAAGTGCTGCCTCTCCCTGATGTATTTCCTGCCTTCAGCCCCCTGCTGAACTGACCAGTTGAGCCTGTGGAACAGTGCTGTCTTGCAAACTTCACTGGGAAGCAGGGAGCAAAATGGTGCTTGTGAATACTTGTGACTTCCCTGCTGCCTCTGTGTGCAATCATACTCCATGTCAAACTTGTCTCTGCATTTGGGTTTTAAACCCCCTTTTTTTTTGGTGGAGAAAACTGCCTGTAAGGCAGCCCTTAGAAGGGCTTAGAAGAGAAGCCTTCTTCTCTTAGAAGGGGAGAGGCAAGAAAGCCTGAGTGGGAAGAGGGGAGCAGACATCTCCTCCAGTGTCCTGAAATGCTTGGCTGGGGCAGCAGGGCTGGTGGCAGTGGCTCTGAGCCAGTGGTCTTACTGGGATTGCTCAGACACAGGAAAGACAATAGTCCTTGGCAGCTTGGGCAGAAATCAGAAGGGGTTTTTGACCTCCCCTGTCTCTGATAGTATCAGCATGGCTTCTTTCTCCCAGACAAGCTAACTTCTCCATTGAGGCTTTCCAAGGAGTATAAAACCAGAGGAGCAATGGGGAGGGAGATCTTTGGCCTGAAAGAATGTGAAAGATGCCCAGAGAGGAGAAGCAGGGGCTGTGCAGACCCATCTCCTCTTCCCTTGGGCACTGCTGTTTAGGAAGTTCACCTGGATAGTGGTCCTGGAGGAGGAAAGCTGGTAAGCTCAAAGGGAACAGAGAGTGTCTGGAAATGAGAACATCCACCTGAAAATTCACATATTACCTCAAGGAAAGGATAAAAAAACCCACCCCAAAACCCAGAGGGAGGAAGCAAAACCTGATACAACAAATGCTTGGGTCATGTGTTATTCTGGATTAGCTCTGCCACAGCAAGATCCTCAACACCCTCTGAAATCCATTACCTACAAGGCAGAGAACATTTCTGCAGCACGTGAGGGGATCAGAGCTGCAGCCAAGTTCCCCTCTCTGAATATCCACCCCCAGGGCAGGTTGGTCCATTTCCAGTGTCAACAGCCAGAGGATTAAGCATTTATCTCTGCAGAACAGCAGATAATTAATACCAGATCGAAGTGGGGGCTGTGCTCCAGGGAGCTGGTGACTCCATTTGTGGCTTTATTACCTGCAAGTGAATTGTGGGGGAGTGGGATGATGTTGGGGTGGGTTTTTCCCCCCCCCACCCCTGTACTGGGAGCAAGAGTGTCTGCCTGGCAGCAGAGCATCCATAGCTACAGTGCTGGGGCAGCACTGGGCTTCCTGAAGAAACCTGAGGGTGAGTTCTCCATAGGGATTAGGGGTGTGTAGAGCCATCAAGACACCTTTCCTTCCAAGAATGGACTTGAGGGATGCTGTGATTTGCATTGAAATGTAAAATCCAGGTTTGGGCACTTCTGGCTTGCTGGAAATAAACACCATTCTCCTGGCCACATTCCAGCTCAGGTAATTCTATTCTTCCTACCTTAACACCACTCCAGCCCCCTGTCTCCACTGGATATGCTATACTCTTAATTCCTGTCTGGAACCTGCTTAGCACCTTACAAAGTCACTTTAGGATTCCCCCCTCTGAGTACAACCTGTGTCCAGAGCACTAACCAGCCCCCATCACTTCCAGCTGCTAAAACAATGGAGAGGAGAACCAGTTGTTTGAGCCTGCTGGGTGTTGTCCTGGAGCATCTCTCCTCCTTCCTGAGCTTCTTGAGCTGGGAAGGGATGAGAGTGACTGTGTCAGTCCTCTTGAACAGGGGCTGGTAGTGTGTCAACAAGAACTCAGGGCTCCTCTGGTTGTCCTACCTTCCTGTGTTGCCATTTCTTTAAGGATTTGGAAGATTAAAATCCATCTTTCCTTACACATAGGTGAGGGAGGGGGTCCTCCAGCATCCCAGGAGAGTACTGCCAGTGTCCTAACATAAATATAGCCAAACCTCCCTTCCAGTTCAGGGCAATCCTGCCTTAATTTGAGGTTAATATCCTGCCCTTAGAAACCCTCTTTTTCCTGCAATCCATGAGCTGTGCTGGCTTTGAGTGCCCAGATTCCCTCTTGGGGCACACAGCTTGCTCTCCCATCTCCCACAGTCAATGGATTGGGTGGAGGATTTTTTTTTGGGGGGGGGGGTTATTGTAGTTTTTTGCCCCTTTCAAGAGCATTTCAAGTCACTTGCTGTCCTTCCCCTTTCAATTAGGTTCTCATCATCTCCCGGCCTTGCTGTGCCTGAAAAGGTCTCTCTCAAGCAGCACTTGAGGAAAAGCATCCCCCCTAATTCAGGCTACTTCCTTCCTGTTCCCAGGCCCCTTTTGCTCTTCCACAGCCCTTGAGGACAAGGGGAGGTTTGAGGGACACAAGGGGAGGTTTGGGGGACATGCTGCAGGAGGGACAGCAGGGGTGAGGATCAAAGACCCCCAAACCAGAATGCCCACCCCTTCTCCTGAGCATCCCATCTGGCAGAGCCTCATTAACCTGCTGTTTCTCCCTCCTCTTCCTTTGCCCCTGCAAAATCAACAGAGCCAAACATAACAAGTTGCCTTGCTTGAAGGAGGCTGAAGTGTGTGTGTGCGTGCTTAGTGTGAAAGCACAAGAGCAAAGCCACCAGTAAAGGCCCTTTCTCCATGTGGGCCACTTCACATTTACTGTGCTGGGAGACTGAGCTCTTTAAATCCCAATGCTCTTGAGACTTGAGCTCTTTAACTTTCTCCCTTCCTCCCCTCTCAGCCTTCATCCTCCTCTTGTTCCCCTCCTTCCGCTCAGCTCCTTTCTCTTTCTTTGTCCTGTGAGAAGGAGTCTTTTAATCCCCTTGTACTGTGGATTAAAGCTATTATAGCCTCCCCAACCTGACATTTTCTCAGAGAGCCTCACAGCCAGATCTTTATGAGTGCTCTCTGTCTGTCTGCTCCTGCCTTTCTTCTCAGCACACTAAACCCTGGCTCCTGACCTTTTCCCTGAGGAGGGAAGGGCTGCAGAGAGCACTCCCCTGTAGGCAGAGCCCTGCCTCAGCGGGGTTCAGGGTGCAGGAAATTAAGACCCATGAAAATTAACGAGTAAATAAGGAGAGAAAGGAAAGAGGATGGGAATTAAGAGGCGAAACCGAAGCGTGTTTGGAAACCAAACGCTGGGCTGGGGGGAAGCTGAGGTTTGGTGCAAATGGGCCTTGTCTTCATGAAAAGCCAAGTCATAAACCTGGCACTTGGTTTTGCTTTTGTAGCAGGTCAGTGTTGCCTGGAACCTAAATGCTTCAAGTTTAGCCCAAGAATAAAAATCCCAGCACCTCCAAGTACCCAGGTACGTGGTGAGTTTGTGAGCTGTCAGGGGCAGGGGCCACTTCTAGTCCTACAGGACCCTGTCCCTGACAGCATATTCGTTAGTATTTGGTCTCAAACACGCCTCTGAGACTGCAGAGTGGGTCAATGTGCTGGTCCTTGTCTTGTGCACAGCCTAAAACCACAAAGGATGAGGGTAACTGGCCTAAAAGTGTGTGTGTGTTGACAGAAACATCTTTTCTATGGTGTTTTCGGCTCCTGTCCTCAGTCCTGCTGCTGCAAGGTGTCCTACAACTGGCCCAGGGTCCTCTGCAGAGGAGCCAGCGTGGCCAGCAGGCCCAGGGAGGGGATTGTGCCCCTGTGCTGGGCACTGGGGAGGCTGCAGCTGGAGGTCTGGGTCCAGTGCTGGGCTCCTCAGCATCAGAAGGCCATGGAGGGCCTGGAGCGTGTCCAGAGAAGGGCAAGCAGGCTGGGGAAGGGGCTGGAGGGCAAATCCTCTGAGGAGCGGCTGAGGGAGCTGGGGGTGTTGAGGCTGGAGCAGAGGAGGCTGAGGGGAGAGCTTCTCCCCACCTGCCCTGCCCTGCCAGGAGGGTGCCGAGAGGTGGGCGCTGGTCTCTTCAGCCAGGGGCCAGGAGCTGGGCCAAGGGGCACTGGGCTCAAGCTGTGCCAGGGCAGGCTCAGCTCAGCTGGGAGGAGAGAATTCTTCCCTGGCAGAGTTGTCAGGGCCTGGCCCAGGCTGCCCAGGGAGGGGGCTGAGTCCCTGCCCCTGGGTGTGTTTAACAGAGGGGAGATGAGGTGCTCAGGGATCTGGTTTAGCTTAGGATGGGAATGGTTGGACTTGATGATCTTCAAAGGTCTTTTTTAACCTGGTGCTGCTGGGATTCTGTGATGGGAAAGTCCAGCCAACTCCTCTGAGCGATTGCAGAGGCTGCTGGGGGTGGGGGTGGGGGCACAGGCCAAATTGCTTTTGAAGCAAATAATAATAATTAAAAAAAAGTGCAACTGTCCCCTTCTGGGAACTGTGTTGCAGGGCAAAAGTTCCCCCAGCAGCCCAGCTTGCCCGTAATGAAATGGAACCAGGGGCTCACCCCCAGAGGGGCCGTACGTGTGAAACTCTGCCATGGCGAATCCATATGAATCCTGCCAGCAAGGCCCCAGCCCTGTAATTACTGCCTGTCCAGCAAGCAGGCTTTTCTTTCTCTTTGTGTGGGCCTAGTTGCCCCACTTCTCCCTCCCCTTCCCCCCCCTCAACGTGTGCATCCTAAGAGGATATGTGTAATGAAAATCGCTGGGTAGAACCAGAGAACAAAAGCAGGGGCACACATCCCACCTCTGGCCGGGCTGCTCTCTGCTGGGGGAGCCCGGTAGGCAGGGCGGGCTGGGGAGGCTCTTATTAACCTTTATCTGCCCAAGAGGCCTAGAGCAGCGCCGTGCTTTGGGTCTCACAGCTCCAGCAGCTCGCTCCCAAGCGTGCAGCCTGATGAAGGGACAGTCTCCCCAGCAACTCTGGTTTTTTTTTTTGGGTTTTAAACACTGGGCTGTCTAATCCGAGGTAGAAATGTCACTGCTGGCAGGCCCCAAGGCTGGCAGCTCCCAGCCAAGGCCGCGCTGCTGAGCCACATATCCAGCTTCAACCTTCTGGTTGCTGGGGTGAAAGGGCCTCTTCATCTCCGCAGGGAGAAGCAGATGAATCCTGGGCTCAAACAAGGGACCTGCTTTTTGTTGGGTTCTTTTTTTCTCCCCCTTTTACCACCCACCCCCCCCCCCCCTTCATTTCAAGGGCTCTTTATTATGTCTTTTAATTCTCAGCTCTGAGTGGGAAGGAGCAATAAGGCTGGAGGAGTTGGAGGCCGGGGGGGTGGGAGAAGGCCCCAGCCACCGGCGTGTGAAAAGAGAAGGCGGTGTGGGGATTAGAAATGTCAGCTTCATGGGAAGTGCTTGATATTTAATAGCTTCACTCGCTCGCTGTGAGGTGGTGACGTGCTCAGCACCCTCAGGGTGACTCTGAGCTGTGTCCCCTACAGAATCCGTGCCGTTTCTGGGTGCCTTGGGGCACCCAGGTGGGGAGCAAGAGCCTTGTGAGCTGGTAGTACTTTTCAGGTTGGGTTGGTGGCTCGCCCTTCCTGTGGCTGACTGGTGTGGGACACGGGATGTCCTGCTCCTAACCTGAGCTTTCTTCAGGGCTTGATAGAGCTTGTTGCTTGTTTATTGCAAAACCATCCACACCAGAAGGCCTCTCCACAACATACTGCTCTGGTTTGCTCGTGTCTGCAGCCACTGCAGGAACTGAGGCCTTTTAAAGCATTAGCATCCCATAATCTCCCCCTTTTCCCTCAGTGCTTTCAGCTGCCTCTGCAGTCAGGGCCACTGCTCCCAGGCTGGTAGGGATCTCATCAACATTTTTGTCTGATTAGGCCAATAAAAATTCTTGGGTTCCTCCTTCTTTTCTGGCATGTGCCAAGGCCATGCTTCATTTCTCACTCACGTTACCTCCTCTGTCGCTCTTGGACATGGGCTTGGGAGAGGAAATCATAGAACCACAGGATGGTCTGGGTTAGAAGGGTTAGAAGGTTTCCCCCCTCACTCCTCATCCTCCCCTCCACACAATCTCCCTCCTCATCACCTCACAACCGCGCTCAGCCTTTCTGCACCCTCCCTTTCCCCTGAGCACAGGGCAGCGGGGTGTGTGTGTGTGTGGGGGCACCTTTCTCTCTGACTTGACAGAGAGACTTCCCTGAAGCTGGATCTTGCCAGGCTGGCCTAACACAAGCTTAACACTGCGAGTTAAACCTGCCTTCCCACGTCCCTCACCACGCTCAGCTTCCCAGGGAGCGCCGCGCCTGACGGCGTGCCAGCCTTGCTGTCCGCTATCGATGAGATAATGTCTCTTAAATCTGGATCCCTGACACCAGGGCCTTCAAACCCCTTCTGCCTCTGGCTGCATTCCAATTTCAGGACAGAAATGACCAGGAGAAATATGAGAGGTTAGTGACATTCTTGGCTTGGACATCATCGGCCCGTCGCGGGAAGGAATGTGATCAGAAAGAGACGTCGCTGGTGTTTCCTGCCCAAAAGCATAGAATCACAGAATTGTAGGGGTTGGAAGGGACCTCCAGAGCCCATGGGGTCCAACCCCCTGCCAAAGCAGGGTCCCTAGGACAGGGCACACAGGGCGGTGTCCAGACAGGGCTGGAATCTCTCCAGAGGAGGAGACTCCACACCCCCTGGGCAGCCTGGCCCAGGGCTCCCTCACCCTCACTGGGGAAAAGTTCTTCCCCAGATTGGGGAGGAACTCCCTGTGCTCCAACTTGAGCCCATCACCCCTTGTCCTGTCCCCACAGACACTGAAAAGGGGCTGGCTGATTCCCCCTGCATCCCCTGCTTAAGATAATTATAAACATTAATTAGGTCCCCCCTTAGTCTTCTCTTCTCCAGGCTGAACAGCCCCAGCTCCCTCAGCCTTTCCTCCCAGGGGAGATGCTCCAGGCCCTTCCTCCCCTTCGTAGCCTCCTCTGGACTCTCTCCAGGAGATCCCTGGCTGGTTGATCCCAGGGAGCCCAGCACTGGACACACTGCTGCAGGTGGGGCCTGAGCAGGGCAGAGCAGAGGGGGAGGATCCCCTCCTGTGACCTGCTGGCCACGCTCCTCTTGCTGCCCCCAGGATCCCATTGGCCTTCTTGGCCCCGGGGCACACTGCTGGCTCATGGCCACCCTGTCACCCACCAGCACCCCCAGGTCCTTCTCCACAGAGCTCCTCTCCAGCAGCTCACCCCCAGCCTGTGCTGATTCCAGTGGTTATTCCTTCCCAGGCACAAGACTCTCCACTTGCTTTTGTTGAACCTCATTTGGTTTCTACGGTGGCAAAGATGGAGCTAAAGCCACATCTGCAGCTACTAATGCCCTTTAAGAAGCTGCTTAGGCTTGGACTGTAGATCATATTGTCCTTAAGAAAAAGTTCATCTTTTGTGCTTGGCAGCAGCTGTGTTTAGCCTGGAGCACAGCACAGGCACTGGCAGATAAGATGCACTAAGAGGTGTTGCAATCTGCCAGCCCTCTGGGTCCTTCCAGGGGGTAAACTTCAGCAGGACCCGATATCACCACGATGTGACATTCAGAAGCGGCTGCAGGAGGGGAAGAAATAACTCAGAAAACAATAGGACATTCTGATGATGTCCCCAGCAACACAGGAGCAAATCCCCCTCCCCACCTCTGCACCAGTCCCAGCTTTGAGACCCTGTAGGTGTTGAAAGCCCCACAGCCACCATCAGTATTGTGACAGGGCGTTTTTAGCGAGCATCTTAGAGTCCCAGACTGGTCTGAATTGGAAGGGACCCCAAGGGTCACAGAGCTCCAACCCCCTGCCACAGGCAGGGACACCAACCTCCAGGCCTGGAGCTACACAAGGTTGCCCAGGGCCCCAGCCAACCTGGCCTTCAACACCCCCAGGGACGGGGCACCCACCCCCTCTCTGGGCAGCCCCTGCCAGCCCCTCCCCACTCTCTCTGCAAAGAACTTCCCCCCAAGATCTCCTCTCCCCCTTCCCTCCTCCAGCTTCACTCCAGCCCCCTTGTCCTGCCAGGCTCTGCCCTTGAACAAGCTGATTCCTCTCCTGTTCCTCTGCTCCCTTCAGGGACTGGCAGGCTGCAATGAGGTCCCCCCACAGCCTTCTCTTCTCCAGGCTGACCCAGCCCAGCTCCCTCAGCCTCTCTCCGCAGGGGAGCTGCTCCAGCCCTCTGATCCCCTCCGTGGCTCCTCTGACCCCTCTCCACCAGCCCCACATCTCTCTTGTCCTGGGGCCCCAGCTCTGGACACAGGACTCCAGCTGGGGCCTCCCCAGGGCAGAGCAGAGAGTGAGCATCCTCCCAAAATGACCTCAAACTTCTGAAGAAGTCGGTGATTTCAGTTGAAGTGCCTGTGAGGTTAGTGCTCAGGGACCTCAGCGCTGCAGCAGCAGGTCCCAGATGGAGGAGACACCTCCCTTGGCTTTGGACACCCCCTGGAAGGACTGCAGCCCTTCGGATGGGTTGGGGTATTTGGTGACACACACAGAGATTTAGTGAAACCTGGTTGAAATAGGGTGCTGTGCTCTGCAGCAGCAGGTCTGAGCTCTCACACCCAGACTTGCCTGCCCAGAGGCTAGACCTTTTACCTGCATGATGTCCTCACATGGATCCCAGCTTGCTGTGGATGGAGTTGGGGGGAGCAGACGGGGTACCAGCATGTCCCCCCCGCCATGGTCAGGAGGGGGTTCTCCAAAATGCTTTACTTTGGGAAGCAGGCGAGCTTCAGGGGCTGGTTTGCCATCGCATCTCCTCCCAGCCCGGCAGCCCGAAGGGATGCTCCTGGAAAGGACCGCGAGAGGGAGCTGAGGGACCCTGCCCGAGGTGTTTCCCCGCCCCCCCCCCTTCAAAGCCGAGCTGGAGCACAAGATGGGGCTGTTGTCTCAGCCATCGCAAAGCCTGACAGGGACAAGGGAAAAGCCACCGTGGACAAGGGGGACGCTCGTGAACCCCCACCACACCGCCAGATCATCGACTCATCCTGGTTGGAAAAGACCTTCAAGGTCACCAAGTCCAACGGTCAGCCGTACACCGGCGGAACCCCCGCAGCACCTCCCCAAGATCTCTCTGCATCTGGTCACCTGGTGAGGTTTCTCCTGGATTTGAGGCCGTTTCCAGCCCTGCTTCAGGGTGAACCCAAAGATCTGCCCATCCCCAGGGCCTGAGACAAGGTCCTCCCTGCAGGGTCTGCACCCCTGAGCGTTAATAAACCTCATCACTCCGCTCTGGAGAGGCCAGAACCTCAGGGTGAGAGATCCTGGAGACAGGGTTATAGTTGCTGATGAACACTCTGAGGCTGTTCTCCTACCCCACCACGTGCAGCTGAGGGTAGCTGTTGCCCTCCCTCCCAAGGGAGCCCTCTCACCAGCGTGCCCCCGCGCTGCTCGCTCCGGAGTCCTCCCAGCTTTATCATCTTGGAGCAACTGGAAACAGGAGGGCTGCCAGGGTTGGTTCTGCCACCACAACTGCTCTATTCCCTTTGCTTTGCAATTTACAATCACAGGTTCTTCTATCAAACAGCCACGAGAAGACACCACGGTGCCCAGGTGGAAGAAAACTCAAAAGCCACAAAACCAAACCCAACAGCAACCCACCATGGGCTCTGCTTGGAAAGGGAGGGGGAAGAAGCAAGCAGGGACCCCAGGGGACTCTGCTCTACCTGTTGTCTAGGAAACCAGCCTGTTCCCTCCTGTGGTTTTGGGGGGTGTGTTATTTTGCTATGTGAGAAAATATTCTTTCATCTTCTCAGGGAGCAAAGCAGAGGAAGGTGTTGGACTGGGGCTGGAGGAATCCCAGCCATGGATACAGGCTGGGAGAAGAGCTCCTGGAGAGCAGCCCTGCTGAGAAGGACCTGACAAGCTCCATCATAGAATCCCAGCCTGGTCTGGGTTGGAAGGGACCCCAGGGATCACAGAGCTCCCACCCCCTGCCACAGGCAGGGACACCAACCTCCAGGCCTGGAGCTACACAAGGTTGCCCAGGGCCCCAGCCAACCTGGCCTTCAACACCCCCAGGGACGGGGCACCCACCCCCTCTCTGGGCAGCCCCTGCCAGCCCCTCACCACTCTCTCTGCACAGAACTTCCCCCCAATCTCTCCTCTCCCCCTTCCCTCCTCCAGCTTCACTCCAGCCCCCTTGTCCTGCCAGGCTCTGCCCTTGAACAAGCTGATTCCCCTCCTGTTCCTCTGCTCCCTTCAGGGACTGGCAGGCTGCAATGAGGTCCCCCCACAGCCTTCTCTTCTCCAGGCTGACCCAGCCCAGCTCCCTCAGCCTCTCTCCAGAGGGGAGCTGCTCCAGCCCTCTGATCCCCTCCGTGGCTCCTCTGACCCCTCTCCACCAGCCCCACATCTCTCTTGTCCTGGGGCCCCAGCTCTGGACACAGGACTCCAGCTGGGGCCTCCCCAGGGCAGAGCAGAGAGGGACAATCCCCTCCCTGTCCCTGCTGCCACCCCTCTGCTGATGGAGCCCAGGATCCCATCGCCCTTCCCAGCTGCCAGAGCCACTGCTGGCTCAGGGGAAGTTCCTCATCCCCCATGACCCCCAGGTCCTTCTCAGCAGGGCTGCTCTCCAGGAGCTCTTCTCCCAGCCTGTATCCATGGCTGGGATTCCTCCAGTCCCAGTCCAACTCCTGACACTTGGCAAAAACTTCAAAACTTCAAAAATCTTCAAAACAATGAAGGCCCCATCGAACCAGCCAAGGGGAGCGTGGAAAGACTTGGGAAGCTGGTTGAGCCTAGGGCGATGGTGTGCCCTGTGGAGCTCTCCTCCTCCTTTCCCTGTCTCCTCCCACCTCCTTCCAGGCAACACAAGAGGGAAAACCCCAGATTTCTCAGGTCTAGTCCCCCTGAGCTCCGTGGGGGAGCAGAGACCTCCCCAGCTCTGCTCAGGTCGCACTTTCATGCCTGATTGCAGCTCATCAAGGCCCAAAGTGTAATGATGAAAGAACCGAGGCCAGAGAACTCCCTCTGACAGCTTAACTGATGGTTGTAATTAGGGACAAGCCCACACAGCCTGTCATTAGCGCCGCCGCGCAGGGCAAGACTGATTGGGCCTGTTGTGGAGAGACGGCGCTTGGAGTCTGGGAAAAGGGCATGGAGGCCCCCAACCTTCAGGGAAAAGGGGAGTGGAAAGGCTTGGGGGGCAAATAGGGACCTCTCTGTGCAGTCAGAGACCCTCACTGTGGTACCTGAGTGCTCGGGGAGGCTGGAGGAAAGGCTATGTGCCCATCGTATGAGGAGCCACGGAGGGGATCAGAGGGCTGGAGCAGCTCCCCTCTGGAGAGAGGCTGAGGGAGCTGGGCTGGGTCAGCCTGGAGAAGAGAAGGCTGTGGGGGGACCTCATTGCAGCCTGCCAGTCCCTGAAGGGAGCAGAGGAACAGGAGGGGAATCAGCTTGTTCAAGGGCAGAGCCTGGCAGGACAAGGGGGCTGGAGTGAAGCTGGAGGAGGGAAGGGGGAGAGGAGATCTTGGGGGAAGTTCTTTGCAGAGAGAGTGGTGAGGGGCTGGCAGGGGCTGCCCAGAGAGGGGGTGGGTGCCCCGTCCCTGGGGGTGTTGAAGGCCAGGTTGGCTGGGGCCCTGGGCAACCTTGTGTAGCTCCAGGCCTGGAGGTTGGTGTCCCTGCCTGTGGCAGGGGGTTGGAGCTCTGTGACCCTTGGGGTCCCTTCCAACCCAGACCAGGCTGGGATTCTATGATTCTATGAGAAGCTGTTGCTGGCACTCAGCTCCTCCAACTCAGGCTTCCTGCACAAGAGCTTTTAGGGCTTTGTGGCTCTCTCTGTTTTAATTTCAATACAAAACCTCTCTGGGGATGAGTCCAAGTCCTGGCGTCGTGAAGCCACATCTGGGTTTCCAAGGGCCCCAGGGGACGATGCTGGGGGGCTGCTTCTCCCTTGAAATTTCACACTAGGCCCAGTGGAAAAGAGAGGTGCAGATGGCAGGGTTTAATGACAACAGCACCAGTTTATTTGAACTAGGGTCTTTCTGGGGAGATGTGTTGGTTTCCTCAGGCCACACGTTATTAACCAACCCCTGGGCTCTGTGTTTGGAGCCGCCGTGTGAGCGGCTGCCCACTTCTCTCAGCCCTCTTCTCTGTCAGAACGTCTTCAGCTCTGCAGTTGTGTGTAAGGCTGCTGCTCGGGCTGGATTTCTATTCAGCAGTCCTGCCACCACTGCCACTCCCCTTTCTAACTGGGAAAGTCAGAGCACCAGACTGGGAATTGCCTTGTGCTGTCTGGAAACGATCGGCCACAGTTGTTACCACCCCGTTCCCCCTTGTATGATGGGGAACTAATACTTCTGTCTCCTTGTGTACTGGCCCTTTCTTCCTCCAAAACCCAGATCCTTCTCCTTCTCCCAACCTCCTCCAGAACCCAGGTCCTCCTCCTTCTCCCAACCTCCTCCAGAACCCAGATCCTCCTTCTTCTCCCAACCTCCTCCAGAACCCAGATCCTCCTTCTTCTCCCAACCTCCTCCAGAACCCAGATCCTCCTTCTTCTCCCAACCTCCTCCAGAACCCAGATCCTTCTCCTTCTCCCAACCTCCTCCAGAACCCAGATCCTCCTCCTTCTCCCAACCTCCTCCAAAACCCAGGTCTTTCTCCTTTTCCCAACCCTTTTCCTTTGTGCTAGAAGAGAAGAGCCCATTTCCAAAGGGCCCTGAGCGAAAACACTTTAAACCAGAAATGCCAGGAGAACAGGCTTCCCAGGAAGATAGGTTTCCTATTCCTTTACTTGAGAAACCTTGAATCAAGCAATCCCATTTTTGCAGTTGTGTGGCTGCAAGCGTAGCAAAAGCCAAGGCAGGCTGCCAGTGGCTGGTGTGCCAGGGAAGGGACAGGATTTTGGGGAAGGGACAGGATTTTTTGGGCAAGGGTTTCTCCTCACCAGGTTTCCCACCTGTGCTGTTCTGAAGAGCATCTCCTCAGATTGATTCTGGCTTTTGCCTGGCAAAGAGAAATCTGGAATGAAATAGCCTGTTCTGGAGGGATGGTGGGGGTCAGGCAGTGTGTTTTTGTGGGGGGGATCTGTTGTATAGCCCCACGCAGCTGTTAATCACCAAAATATCTCTGGCTCCCAGCAGCTGTCTGCTGTTTATCTTAGCCTGGATATCTACTGGCTGAGCCCATGGAGAGCAGGCTGTGCAGCCAAGGCAAACATGGATGGGAGATGGAGAATCTGCACACAAGGGTGTGCACGTGTATGTGTTGTGTGTGCAGTGTGTGTGTATCCTGGTGATCACAGAACCATAGACTGGGCTGGGTTGGAAGGGACCCCAAGGGTCACAGAGCTCCAACCCCCTGCCACAGGCAGGGACACCAACCTCCAGGCCTGGAGCTACACAAGGTTGCCCAGGGCCCCAGCCAACCTGGCCTTCAACACCCCCAGTCCAAGGGCACCCACCCCCTCTCTGGGCAGCCCCTGCCAGCCCCTCACCACTCTCTCTGCAAAGAACTTCCCCCCAAGATCTCCTCTCCCCTTTCAGCCTCTGCATGGCAGGGAGTGGGGGGGACAGACATTTAAAACTCACTTGTGGACTTGGTGAATATTTGAAGTCAACATGCATCACTCAGATACTGCAGAGGGAAACTCCTTTCACAGCATCATAGAATCCCAGCCTGGTCTGGGTTGGAAGGGACCCCAAGGAGCACAGAGCTCCAACCCCCTGCCACAGGCAGGGACACCAACCTCCAGGCCTGGAGCTACACAAGGTTGCCCAGGGCCCCAGCCAACCTGGCCTTCAACACCCCCAGGGATGGGGCACCCACCCCCTCTCTGGGCAGCCTGTTCTAGCCCCTCACCCGATGCTGTGTGTTTGTGTATCCATGCAGGATTGGTTCCTGTCCTGCTGCAGTGGCTGGAAGCACACAGTGGGGTTGGTTTGGTTTTGGGGGTGTGCTGGCACAGGAAAGAAGAGGAGCCCAGTGTGTAGGGGTTGTGCAGGTGGTTTTGGCAGGTGCACACCTGGGACCTGGATAACCTTGTCATTTCCCATGTTTTCTCTAAGCCCTCTGAAGCTTTTTTTGGATAAAGTGGGAATAAAGCCAGGGCTCCCCAAGACTTCCAGTATCAGCTGGGAGCTTAAAACTGCATCCCAAAGGCACTTGCTGGGGCTGTTTAGGAAACAAGGCAGAAGGAAAGTGCTAACAATGTAAACTGTCCCACCTGCAGGAGATGAAGAGGGGAGGAGGTCAACCTTGTGGCTCCAATTAACCTGTCCTGGCAGGGCTCTGAGGGCAGAGAGATTATATAAACCATGCTCAGGAGCAGCTGAGCTTTTTAGGGAAAGGATGGGAGAAACAGTTTCTCTGGCATGCTTGATGGCCTGTTTCCAGTAAGGAGCTTGTGGTGACTTAGGACATTAAAGACTTCAGGAGTGGTAAGGAGGATGTGTCTGTCTGTCTGTGTGTATGTGTTATGCCCTGGTTTTTTTTTTCCCCTGAGGACTCAGACCTTTCTTTCCCCTCCCCCCTTTCCAGGTCCTTTCTGTAATGGCTGGGTCACCCTAAGCTGCCACGTAGCACCTTGAGGCAGAGGAGAGAGTCCCACCTTGACCTGAGATGCTGCTGGTGTGCTAAGGTAGGATTTGGATGGATTTATGGGATGGTGGGAGCCAACCAGCATTTTCTTGTAACGAATTGTCAACTGCAAGTGCCCAGAGACCTGTGAGCTTGTGTTGCCAGATGCTGTGAAGCTCCAGGTGGAAGTGTTCATGGGTTTTATTTGTGGTTGGATGAGCTTCTAATGCTTGAGGTCCTTGTGGCTGCTGACCCTCCTGTGAGGTTTCAAACCCCATGGAGCAGTGGGGGTTACAGATGCTGGCTGTACAGGGTGCTGGGCTTCTCTGAGGGAGAGCTTGAAATCTTGCTGCTTCTTACCCCAAGCTCTCCAGGGGATAAGCTGTGGAGCTGGCTTGGGGGGTTTTGGGGGAGTGGGAAGCCAGAGGCCCACACTGAGCTGTGTTCTGGGCTGTGCAGGACTGAGGGAAGCTGGGGGGGATTGTGTGTGTGTGTGTCTCTGCTTATCCCAAGTGTGCCTCCTGCTCTCTGAGTACAGCCAGTGCCTTGCACGGATTGTGCAACAAAGCCCAGGGCTTCTTCCAGAGTGCTTTGCCTTTCTTGGCTGCAGATGCCCAGGCCTCTCTTCAGGTCCAACTCTGGTATTTATCAATTAACTTGCTCTGGATCCTGGGAAGGGCTGCAGCTGTCCTTCCCTTCAGCTGGGAGCACCAGCTTCCTCCTGCCTTACCTCATCCCACAATCGCTGTCCCACAGGGCACCCTGGGCTGCAGCAGCCTGTACATCTGTCCCATCTCTCCCAGCAAAGCCTCTGAGGCTAAAGGAATGGAGGGGAGAGAAGCCAGTTTCCCAGGAGCAGTGTTTAGGCAGGAGGATGCTCATGTGGTGCACCTGGAGGGAGCCAGGGTGAGCTTGTGGTGCAGGGAGCTGGGGCTGAAACGAGGGGTGGGAGGCTGTCAGGAGGCTTCTGCTGGAAAGAAAAGCCAAAGAGAGAGGTTGTAGCTGCTCCTGTTCTCACCAAAAAAAAGATGACAAAGCCTTGGGCTCTTCAGCCAGAGCCTTTGCTGTAGGTGAGAGACTTCTCCAAAGGGAGAGCCCAGCTTTCTGGAAGGCAGAGGACAGGAAGGGAGGAGCCCATCTGGTCTGGGCTCTCTAATAACTTACAAGTCAGCTGTTTCTTAACGTGCTGAGAGGCTGTGGGAGCCCGTGGGTTTGCTGCAGTGTGTGTGCAAGGCTTGCTCCTCCTGCAGAGCCAAGAGCCCCTCCAGCAGCAGAAGCACGGTCCCCTTCCCCTGCCCTGTGAACTGGGGAGGAGCGGGGTGTTTTTGGATGGCTGGACACTGGGGCTAATGTGCCACCCCAAAGAGGGGGCTAAAGATGGGAGGGTTCAGTGCTGGAGAAAGGCTCCATGCAGAAGGACTGCTGTGTGTCAGGGTGGGAACAGCTCAGGAGGCATCTTGAGGACAGGCACAGCCTAGAACTGTGTCTGCTTTGGGTTTTCTCTTGCAGCCTTGGCTCCAGCTTCCTAACAGGGAGCACAGCCTCCTGCTTTGCTTCATCAGCTGTGCCTGTGGCAGAGCTAAGTAGAGCTGACAGGTCGGGGCTCTGCTGTTTCTCTGGAGCTAGCAGGGTGTGAAGGAGGTCTGGAGACATTTCTTAGGAGGCCTGATGCTCAGGATATATCTGGGCACCTCTGGGGACCGGTGACAGTGGTGCAAATGGAAAGGCATGTTAACCTCACCCCCTTTCCAGCCCAGAGGCAGAGGGGCACCTCAAACCTTGAGGGAGATTCCCAGGCAGCTTTGTCTTGGCTTGGGTTGCTGTATGAGCAGTGGGGTGTAGGAGGAGGGTGGCCTAGGGCTGCCCCAGAGATGGCCCCTGCCAGCCAGAGAGCAGAGGGGAAGTGGAACAGTAATGTTATCCCCTGCCATGGCTTCAAATTGGAATCAGCTGCTGGTCCCTATCCTGCCTGCTGAAAGAGGGGCTGGGAAGACCTGCCTTGGAGGCTGTGGAGCAGCAGTAAGGTGATACGCTGAGAAAATCCTCTGTTCTGGACTTGCCTGAGCACTGCTGTGCTTCCTCAGCTTCCCACGTGCTCCTGTGTCACTGTCACCAGTGTCTGTGGCAGCCAAACCCTGCCCCAGCCTGAGGTTCAGGGACAGACCTATGCCCCCTCCACCCTTGGTGAGGGGTATCCCATGCACAGCCTGGTACTTGGCCACTGGTACGAATGGTTTTGGTCAGGTACCACCCCTGCCCCTTGCTCTCTGGGGGAGAACAAGCCAGAATCTCACCCCAAATGCTGTTGGGGGGTGGGTCCTGTGGATCTTTGTGTCTCCAAATCCCATTGTGCTTGTGGAGCTGTTGAGTTTGCTGCTGTTCCTGGTCCCCATGTGTTTGGGGAGCAGTCACCCTGCTCCTCCCCATCCTCTCCAAGTCCCTTTGTTGATGCTCACTGTTGGTTGAGGACATTTGGTAGCTGGTCACCGTGGGGAGGGGAAGATACCCCCCCAAATGCAGACAGGGACATCATCACAGCTTCAACAGTGTGGACAGAAGGGTGGTTTCAGTGGAGTTTGGAGGGGTTGTTGTGGAGCTGGTACCTCCCTGTGGCTAAAGGGCTCTTTTTTTTGTTAGAGGGGATCCTGCTTGGGAGTTGAGCTCACAGAGCTGGGCATCTCTTCCAGGCAGAGCCTGGATAGAAATGTATATTCCCCCTCCTCTCCCCCCAGCACCACCGAGTGCAGTGTGGCTTTACTGCTGCCCAGAGCAGGGGCAAAGCACTGGGGTCTGCTGGCACTGGTCCCAGTCAGGGTCATGGTCCCTTCTGTTGACCTGAGCTGTGTTTGAAACGATGGCTTAGGTGTGACAACCCAAACCCCAACCCCCCACCTGCTCCCTGGGCTCCCCCCATCCCACCCAGTGTCTCTTTAAAATACTCTTAATGAGTTGGCATTTTGGCCAGGGGCTGCTTGAGGATTTAAGGATGGGGGTGGTAATGGGACCTCACTGTCCAGGCAGAGGAAGAAGGGGGGGGGCGTTTGGGGGGGGTGGTATGTGGTGTGTGTGCTTTCTGCTGGTTTATTTTCTTCCCTCCCTGGCTTGGGCTTGAGTTGTTTTGAGTCCTGCAGTGGTTTCCAGCAGCTGGCCCAGCTATCATCCCCATCGTGTTGCTCTGGGCTTCGCTGCACTGGAAGCAAGGGTTGGGGGGGTGGGGAACTTGGCAACCCAGCAGCTGTCCTGGAGCCTGAGCCATGAATGAGCTCAGAGGGGGAAGGAGAGAGGCTTGGATGGGACAAGCTCAGTTTGGGGTGGTTTTTCTTTCTCTTCCCTTTTTTTTCCCCCCTGAGTGAGAAGCTGAGGTTGTTGCCTGGACCCAGGCGCAGCCCGAGCAGGTGTCACATGTGCTTTGTCCTTCCACATCTCTCCTCCCTCACCCAGGGGGGTGTGTGGACCCTCCTGAAGCTCTTGGGGTGAGGGATGCTCACAAGAAACTCCTCAAGCCCAGCCTGTGTCCCAACCCGTCGCTGGCGCCCCTTGAACTCCCGTGTAGCTCTGCCCATGCGGGTGGGGGGCAGGTCCTGGCTCTCTCCCTCTGATGCCCCTCACGGGGGGGTTGTTCTCAAGCTGGGCTTTCCAACTGCCACACAACCTGCTGGCAGCCTGCCTTGGAATCCCAGCAGCACCAGGCTGGAAAAGCCCTTTAAGCTCCTGGAGTCCAACCATCCCTGTCCTGTGCTAACCCAGATCCCTGAGCACCTCATCTCCCCTCTGTTAAACACACCCAGGGGCAGGGACTCAGCCCCCTCCCTGGGCAGCCTGGGCCAGGCCCTGACAACTCTGCCAGGGAAGAATTCTCTCCTCCCAGCTGAGCTGAACCCATTTATCTTCATCATAAGAAATTGGACTTGATGATCTCTTGAGGTCCTTTCCACCCCCTACAGTTCTGTGATAATGTGCTTGTTAGGAAGATAATGTCTGCATCTTAAAGGTAGGGAATAAAGAGCTGCCCTAAGTGGTCCTTGGTCCTGATGTCTCTAGTTGGTGCTTTACTGGGCTCCTTGAGTTGCTCTTAAGTGTTCCTTGCTCCTGTTTCCCTAACTGCAGGAACTTGAAAGGGATTTAACTGGTTAAAGGTGGCCCAAAGCACATCCCAGGGAAGGGATGCAAACCAAGGGTCTGGGTGCAAACTGAGGGTCTCACACCTTGGCCTGTTGTAACCTCCCCCAAAAATCCAAGAGAAATCCTCACAGGATTAAATCTACAGGTCTTCCAGGTGTGGGTTTTCAGGATCCCTGTCTGTGCCAGGTTTACACGTGCAGGTATCTATGGAGGGTAGTGCTCTGCAGCATCATCCCTGGTCAGGGAGTGGCCTTCAGGTCTGGCAGCTGGATAAGCTGAACCATCCTAGCATTTGGCTGGAACTTTAAAGGTTGGTTTAATGACCGTTGAGAGCTTGAAACCAGTCAAGCCAAACATGAAGCCTCTCTATTTTCTGAAGTTTTCTTTCTTTGCATGTTGCTGGGAGGTAAGCCAGCTCTGGAAATGAAGTCACTTTTGAAAATGGCTGGTCTCCCCAGGAGGAGGGGCTGAAAATTCCCACTGTAATGTGAAGTGGTTTAGTTTTGTGTTGGGGGTTTTTTTAAAAAAAAAACAACCTTATGAGTCCCTCCCAGCTGTCCTCAAATTAAAAAGAGCCAAAAAAACCCAAAAAACACTGGCACTGCAAGGCTTTTTTTTTTTAATGACAAATTTTATTGTGTAGGATTCAGCACATTGACAGGCTATAAAAGTTTCTTGGAAGCAGATCCAGCCTGTCAATGCACTGACCAGTGTCCCTGGCTGGGGTGCTTCCTCAGGCTTGTGGTGGAGGGAGCTTGCTTTGTGGGGTGGGTTGTTTTGGGTTTTCCCCTGCATTTTGACTGGCTCATCCCTGGGGAGGATTTCCTGCAGGGAAAATGCCCTGTTAAGAACCAGCAGCCTCAGCAAGGGGCACGAGTCTGGTCCTGTGCAGAGATCTGTGGTGCTGACAAGTTTTGTGCTTAGTCTTCTGGGGCATAAATGTGTGCCTGGGGTTATGTGTGTGAGTAGGTCTGTTGCTGGCAGCTGGGTGAATTTTCTTCTTCGTGCTCCTCCAGCCTCTGACCTCTTTCCAGTGTCCTGCATGAAGTGAGTTCTTCTGCCAAAGAGAAGCATCTCCATCACTGAGCCCACCAAGGCCTGGCATTGTTACTCATGTGCACACAGCACCTTCCCTTGGGTTTCTCCTGAACTTCAGAGGAAGTTTTTCCTCTGAAAATTGCTCTCTGCTTCCAGGGAAGGCCAGTTATTCAGCTCACTTGTGGTTACCTGCTTTTTAGAGTACGGTTTCTTCCCCAAGCCAAGGCCAAAGCAACAAGGACCTTGGCTTTGTCTGCAAAATAGGAACCTGGCTACACCTGCTCATTGTGGTAGTTGAGAAGAGAAGTAGTGGAGATGAATGTCTGCATGCCTGTCAGTAGGGCCTGTGTGAACCCTTTGCTGGGGTGTGTGAGGCTGCTGGTGCAGACTGTCATGGCTGAGGGGATGGAGGCTGGCTGAGCCTCGCTGCTCCTCACTCCTGCTCGCTTCTGCAAACTGCCTGCTGCACCTGTAGTGTGAGTCGAGCTCCAACATGGTCTGGGTTGGAAGGGACCCCAAGGGTCACAGAGCTCCAACCCCCTGCCACAGGCAGGGACACCAACCTCCAGGCCTGGAGCTACACAAGGTTGCCCAGGGCCCCAGCCAACCTGGCCTTCAACACCCCCAGGCACGGGGCACCCACCCCCTCTCTGGGCAGCCCCTGCCAGCCCCTCCCCACTCTCTCTGCACAGAACTTCCCCCCAAGATCTCCTCTCCCCCTTCCCTCCTCCAGCTTCACTCCAGCCCCCTTGTCCTGCCAGGCTCTGCCCTTGAACAAGCTGATTCCCCTCCTGTTCCTCTGCTCCCTTCAGGGACTGGCAGGCTGCAATGAGGTCCCCCCACAGCCTTCTCTTCTCCAGGCTGACCCAGCCCAGCTCCCTCAGCCTCTCTCCAGAGGGGAGCTGCTCCAGCCCTCTGATCCCCTCCGTGGCTCCTCTGACCCCTCTCCACCAGCCCCACATCTCTCTTGTCCTGGGGCCCCAGCTCTGGACACAGGACTCCAGCTGGGGCCTCCCCAGGGCAGAGCAGAGAGGGACAATCCCCTCCCTGTCCCTGCTGCCACCCCTCTGCTGATGGAGCCCAGGTGAACTTCATGAGTTGAACTCCAACTCATACCTCCTTGTGTGGAGGAAGAAAGAGTTGGAAGGGGTCAGGGACTGCCCACCCAAAACGGTGCTCGCTCATCCCTCTGGGGCTTTGTGCTACCAGCTGCTTTTGCTGGTGACTTAGGTTGCCACACCTTATTGGGAAGGGTAAGGACACAAGGTGCCTTTCCATCTGCTGCCCCTACTAAGGAGGCACCTCCACGTTGAACCACTGCAACGAGTTGATCAGAAATAGAGTGAAGGAGGAGGACTTTATCTAGTTGCCAGACCCCTCACCTTGTTGGCCTGCGTCAATTTGGATGCGCTGTCAGAAACAGCTTGCCAGGGGAGCAGGGTTAGGTAAGACCCCTGTTTTTGTAACCACCACAGTGTTGGATCAAGGTGACAGCGTGTCATTTCAGCCCTCTGGCACACTGAGGAGCTCAGGGCTTGGAGTGAGTCGGGAACCTGATTTTTTAATAAGGGGGTGGGGGGGAGAAGGATCTTTGTGCTTCTATTCCGCATCTGTCAGCGATCTCACTTGGCTGAGCCCTGGAGGAGTTCATCTGGCCCTCTTGTTAAGGAAAACCAACAAATTAGTACAGATGTTTTTCTGAGAGCTGTGGGGAGCAGGGATCAGTGATTTAATACTGCCTGATATTTGATAGGGGACGCCTGGGGACTATGTGCTGGAAACCAGGAAGTAATATGACATGAAATCAAAATATAAATATGTTCCTAAAGGTTTAGGTAATTTTTTGCAATTTCCCCTTATATAGTCCTAAAATGAGGTCTCTCCTCTGCCTCCTGTTTTCCTGCACTTGTTCATGTAGGAGGCCTGTTCCTGGATTCAGAAGTCCAGTGAGGAAAATGGAGGCTTTCCTTGGGTTTCTGTGGGCTTTAGCTCTGCTAAAGAGCAGAGGCCTGCTTAAAAAAAAACACCCCAAGATGTTTTTGGAGGAAGGAAGCACAACTCAGAGGTGTGGGAGGAATTAATCCGAACCACCGTGGGTACAAGTTTGTCTCAGGGAGCATTTGGGCTTTGGGATACACCATTTGTTGTGCCCTCCCTGCTTTGTCCAGGCCTGAGGATTCACAAGGATGGATGGGACTCAACTTGCATGTATTTTCACTAAGCATGGGGATGAGCTGAAGGAAACCTGAGATTAAAACCAGCAGCATTGGGATTTTCTTACTGATATGCCAACAAACTATATTTCTGAAGGATTTGGGGTTGGGTTCATAGAATCACAGAATCTTCTGAGTTGGAAGGGACCCATAAGGACCACTGAGTCCAACTCCTGGCTCCACACAGACCCAGCCAACTCAGAGCATGGTACTGAGGGCAGCATCCAGACACTTCCTGACCTCAGCCTGGCTCAGGGCTGTGACCCCTTCCCTGGGGAGCTTGTGCCAGTGCCTGACCCCCTCTCAGTACAGAACTTCTTACTTGATTCCAGGTGGTCTGAAAGGGTATAAGTTTGTCATCTTGTGTATGCTGTTCATGTGTGTCTGTGAGGTATGAAACCGGTGGCCAGGAAGGCCAAGGGCATCCTGGCTTGTGTCAGAGCCAGCGTGGCCAGCAGGCCCAGGGAGGGGATTGTGCCCCTGTGCTGGGCACTGGGGAGGCTGCAGCTGGAGGGCTGGGTCCAGTGCTGGGCTCCTCAGCATCAGAAGGCCATGGAGGGCCTGGAGCGTGTCCAGAGAAGGGCAAGCAGGCTGGGGAAGGGGCTGGAGGGCAAATCCTCTGAGGAGCGGCTGAGGGAGCTGGGGGTGTTGAGGCTGGAGCAGAGGAGGCTGAGGGGAGAGCTTCTCCCCCCTGCCCTGCCCTGCCAGGAGGGTGCCGAGAGGTGGGCGCTGGTCTCTTCAGCCAGGGGCCAGGAGCTGGGACAAGGGGCACTGGGCTCAAGCTGTGCCAGGGCAGGCTCAGCTCAGCTGGGAGGAGAGAATTCTTCCCTGGCAGAGTTGTCAGGGCCTGGCCCAGGCTGCCCAGGGAGGGGGCTGAGTCCCTGCCCCTGGGTGTGTTTAACAGAGGGGAGATGAGGTGCTCAGGACAGGAACAGTTGGACTCCAGGAGTTTAAAGGGCTTTTCCAACCTTGTAATTCTGTGTGACTGTGGAGAAGGCAGGTAAATTCATTTTCCACATGTTTTGAATGTGGGTAACTTCTCTGGGTAGAGCTATCCTGGCCATAAGAAGTGTTTGCAATACTTAACAGTTCTGTCTCAACATTTAGGACCTCATGATGTGTCATACTGGTGAGCCTTTGCTTGCCACATCTCCACCACTGGCCTTCTGCATTGCTCAATGGCTTCACCACCAGTGGGTTGGGTTGACTGATACCTAAATAACTCACAGCAAGAGAATTTATTCACACCCTCCAGAAACCACAAGATATGGAAACATGGATGTTGTTCTTGACTCTCAAAAACATCACAGTAACTGAGATGAAGTCATGGAGGCTCAGCAGTGACCACTGGGGGATTTGGAAACTGTTTGCAGACCCTCTCTCTGTCCCTGAGATGCCCGGGGTGACCCAGCTGTTTGGCTGTGATAGTGGGAGTGATATCTGATGTGCACAGCCATGTGCTAAGCAACTTTAGAGTGAGGAATAACTTCCCTCCCCAACTCACTGCTGCTCCACCTGGAGCTGGCAGGGACTCCAAGGCAGGGATGAATCAAGGGGAAGATGACAGGGTTGTGGTGAAAGATTTAGTAGTTACTTTTTTATTGGCCCCTGGGTTGGGAAACTGGCTTCTTCCCAAAGGTCACGCTGTAGCTGACCTCCCAGGAAGGGGTGAGGGATGCTGCTGAGCCTCAGGCAGGGCAGAGATGTTGCTGGAGATGAAGCTCATCCTTTGTGCAATATGGGACCCAAAAGCATTAGGCAGTTTGGCTGTTCATCACCCATTGCTTCATACAGGAAGATGACACAAACAGCAACTTTACTCCCCCTGTCCCTTCCCGACATGTCTTTTTCTTACCCTTGGGCAAGGACCCAAAGCCTTCATGATGTGTAATGAATTTACTAGTCCCTTACCAGGACGATGATGTTCTGTTCTGGCTCTTGTTGCCATCTCTGACCATCAGAGGCACATCTCCTGGTGTGTACCTGGAAGCATCTCTGGTATTTGTGCTTGTGCTTCGGGTTATGGATTTGCTTTCAACTAAATCAAGTTTTTGCTGAAGACAAAACTCAGTAGAGGCCAATGGGCTTCTCAGTAGCAGAACCACTGAGCCAAGGAAATCCAGAGCAGGGAGTGACAATGTTCTGCACTTCACACTGGGGACCTTCCTGGGCAGGCTGCTCCTTTCCCTTTGCTTCATGGGATCCTGCCTTTCCGCAGCGCGTGGTGACTCAAGGATTGCTTGCCCGTCTTACCCCACCGTTTCCTGGCTTGCCTCAGGGATTCTGTAACTGTTTTGGTCATCCTTCTACAGGGGTAGGAAGGCTGAGGGTTTTGTAAGGCCTCAGTTGGCTTGAAACCACGTAAACTTTGTACTCTTTTTACATCCAGTCTGCAAACTTAAGGAATGCATTCAACTCCTTCCCCTTCCCCCGAAGTCTCAATTTAGTGACAAATCTGCTTCCTATAAACCCAAGCTGTTGGCATTTGCTGTTACCCTCCTGTAATGCTTTATTAATGAAGTTCTTCCACATCTGTTCCATGATTTCACCTGGGATAGGAGTCAAGGTTGCAGGTGGATAATTATGTGGGTCATCCTGTTTCTAGCCTCTTAAAACTCTGGCACACCACGAGCTTTCTTCCAGCCCTCGGTGTTCCAAAGGCTTATTAAAAGTCAACATTAATGATCCAGAGCACTCCTTGGCCAGGTCCCTTTTAAATCTTGAATACAAGTTCTTTTTGGGCTTGCTGGTTTCAAAATACCTCATTTACTAGCTGTGGCTTAACATCTTTCTTAGTTACTGTTGGATTAGAAGCTATTTCATCGTCGCACGATACAAATAAATCCCACAGCTTCCTCTCAAATACAGGATGGCTGCTGGTACAGTTACCTTGGAGCTGTGGCTATACCCCTTTTCTGCTTGGTTAACTGTGGCTGTGCTTATTGTGTTGAGGCAATACTGGTGTTTGGGGAGTGGGTTGGTCTTTTAGAGGTGCTGGAGGTGTCTATCCCAAAGTGAATGATGCAGAAATGTTGGCTCTTACCCATGGGGAAATCATGACTGTGAGGTGAGGTGCTGTATATAGCACAGAGCGTGGGGCCAGGGAAGAGAGGCAGAGGGATAGGAAAGGTTTTCTCCAGCAAAGAACACAGCAAAGCAGGAAGATCATGGAATCATAGAATGGCATGGGTTGGAAGGGACCCCAAGGATCACAGAGCTCCAACCCCCCCAAGATGGGAGGGTTTGTTTATATCCAGGCTCTGGAAACCTCTGTGAGATGTTAGGGTGGGAGATGGGTTCTGTGTATGGCCCAAGGGGAAGGGGCTTTTGGATCATGCTTATAAATCCTTGAGGGGTGGGGTCAGGAGGATGGGTCAGTCTTTTTTCAGTGGTGCCCAGGGACAGGACAAGAGGCGATGGGCACAAACGTGAATGAATATGGGAAGTTCCACCTAAACATGAGGAGGAGCTTCTTTATTGGGAGGGTGGCAGGGGGAAGTTCTTTGCAGAGAGAGTGGGGAGGGGCTGGCAGGGGCTGCCCAGACAGGGGGTGGGTGCCCCGTCCCTGGGGGTGTTGAAGGCCAGGTTGGCTGGGGCCCTGGGCAACCTTGTGTAGCTCCAGGCCTGGAGGTTGGTGTCCCTGCCTGTGGCAAGGGGGTTGGAGCTCTGTGACCCTTGGGGTCCCTTCCAACCCAGACCAGGCTGGGATTCTATGATCCAACTTTTGTATCTTCAGCTGAAGTTTGCCAGCAAGTGTGCTGCAGACATTGTTCTAGCTCAGGAAACACAATCTGGAGGCTGCTGCTAGAAGGTGGATGTCAAACAAGACAGAGAACAGTTGTCAATGGTTCGCTGCCAAAACAGCCAGCTTTATTAAGTGAGATTTTGCCAGGCTTGGGAGGCAGGGGGAAACCCCAAAACCCAACCAAAACCACTCAGTGTTTTATAATCCCTAGGCTTGGGATGAGAGAAGAGAGAATACATGTGTCAGAGCTGCGAGCTTGATGGAGGGTGAGCTTTAATGTTTGAGGTGATGGAGAGAAACACCCTCCACTCTGGGTGGGGAAATGAGCCCTGGGTGTAGATGAGCCCTGTAGTATCCAGTGCTGGGCTCCCTGGGATAAAACAGCCAGGGATCTCCTGGAGAGAGTCCAGAGGAGGCTACGAAGGGGAGGAAGGGCCTGGAGCATCTCCCCTGGGAGGAAAGGCTGAGGGAGCTGGGGCTGTTCAGCCTGCAGAGAAGCAGCCTGAGAGGGGATCTGAGCACTGGGGATAAAGATCTGAAGGGTGGGACACAGGGGGACATGGGCAGCCTCTGCTCAGTGTCTGTGGGGACAGGACAAGGGGTGATGGACTCAAGTTGGAGCCCAGGGAGTTCCCCCCAATGTGGGGAAGAACTTTTCCCCAGTGAGGGTGAGGGAGCCCTGGGCCAGGCTGCCCAGGGGGTGTGGAGTCTCCTTCTCTGGAGAGATTCCAGTCCCGTCTGGACACCGCCCTGTGTGCCCTGTCCTAGGGACCCTGCTTTGGCAGGGGGTTGGACCCCATGAGCTCTGGAGGTCCCTTCCCACTCCTGTGATTTATTGTGGACGAGGTTTGTGTGCAATCACCAGGTGCACAGGCCTGGGTTGCCTGTGGTTTTCCTATTGCAAATAAAACAAGACAAGTGTGGGGCTGGGAGGTGTAAAGGGGGCTCAAGGCAGCCCTTGGGCTCAGGTTAGTGTGCTGCCAGCCCTTGCTTGGAGGAGCTGCCAGCATAGGCTGCCACAGTGGGGGGTTACCTGTGTGTGCCACCTGTATGTACGTACGTCTTTAGGTGTCAGTGTCAGGAATATTTGTGCTTTAGGCTCTCCATGGTCTTAGAATAACCTAGGGGAAGCGGTGGGGAATAGCAAAGGTGTAGGCTGCCTGGCAGGAGCTTGCCTCTCTCTGCCAGCTCACTCTGACAGTTTAATAAAAGCAACCTCCCCTGGAAGCCACCCTCTTCTTAAGACCTCCAGGAGAAAATGATTCTGCTGAACAGCCACAGCAGCTTTTAGGTGAGGATGTGGTTAGAGAATCATCACAGAATTGTAGGGACTGGAAGGGACCTCAAGAGATCATCAAGTCCAATCCCCCATGGGATTATGTGGTATTTGAGCTCAGACCAGTCACAAGCAATGTGGTTACCCAGTGGCTCCCAAAGCATCAGGACTAGCATGGACTCTGGCTTGGGCTAGGTGTCTTGTTGGAGGGCAGATGCCCTGCAGTGCTGCTGCAGAGGTGGACGTGGGGTCCTCAGACCTGACTCTGCCAGCTGGGAGCCTGTGGCAGGTCTCAGGCCTGGTGAGAAGCAGGATTGTGCATTCTCTCCGTGCCACCTTCAAGTATTACTCATGTGGAAAACTTGGCAGTGGCTCCACAGTGGGAATATAATACCCAAACACTGGAATAGGTCACTCTCTGTTGCAAAGGATTTGTTGAGTAAGCTTATGGAAAACACCTTTAAGATTTCCTGGAGGGTATTGGGTGTTCCAGTTTCAGTGTAGTCACTTCCCTGTTCCCAGAGGATTTTAACAATGTGCCTTAGAACAATTTGCAGTGTCCTCAGTGCAGCAATTAAGATGTCTGAGCTGGGGATCATCATAAACCAGAGTCTGATGTCAAGCATCTTGGGTATTTATGAATCCAGCAGATTTGATGACAACTTGAGTAACAGCAGGGCTCTTCCCTCTAGTAGATGGTTCTAGTCTCCACACCTGGATGACCATAGAGTCTATCCACGACCTTCCACGAGTGAGGAAGGTGTAGGAAGAAGAGCTGCTGGAGTAAGGCATGTGAGGAGGGGTGGGTGTGGGAATCGGGATGCTGAACTCCTTCCCAGAACTACTGTGGTCTGAGACTTCTGGGCAAGCTGCTCTGAGTCAGAGAAGCTGGTGATAACGTTAATCCTTCGCTCTGGTCTTGTCTGGCTGTCTTCTCAGACTATAAACTTTCTGGGAGGGAACATCCCCTTTTTATTATCATTATTGGTGTAATTGTGGTGCCGTGGAGGGGCCCCAGCCTTTGTCACATACTTGTGTGTCCTGCTGAACTGCCACAAAACAGCCCACACTTCAGCAATGCAAAACCCCAACCAGGACCCACAGGAGCTCAAACAAGAAATGAAAATGAGACCTGGGCACTTACTGTGCTTAAAGACAACCAGTCCCTGGGTGTCCCTGAACGCTTCTGCCAGCATCTGACTGCAAAACTCTGTGTGATATGCCTGGCTGTCACCAGAGTCCAACTGGGGAGTTGAGATTTGGGCACTGCTTTAAGGGCAGGAGCACGTGGTTTATGTAAACTCCATCACTCTGAAACCTCTCGATGTTTTCTCACCCTGGTGTCTCTGAGCCCAAACTGCTCCATAGGTATTTCCAAATGTTTGGGTGGTGTTGTGAAGTGAGATTGGAGCTGGTGTGCTCTGAAGCAGAGGAAAGAAACCTTTCCCTGAAGAGAGGGGATGGGTTCATGTTCCTGCATGGAAATCATAGAATCCCAGCCTGGTGTGGGTTGGAAGGGACCCCAAGGGTCACAGAGCTCCAACCCCCTGCCACAGGCAGGGCCACCAACCTCCAGGCCAGGAGCTACACAAGGTTGCCCAGGGCCCCAGCCAACCTGGCCTTCAACACCCCCATGGATGGGGCACCCACCCCCTCTCTGGGCAGCCCCTGCCAGCCCCTCCCCACTCTCTCTGCAAAGAACTTCCCCCCAAGATCTCCTCTCCCCCTTCCCTCCTCCAGCTTCACTCCAGCCCCCTTGTCCTGCCAGGCTCTGCCCTTGAACAAGCTGATTCCCCTCCTGTTCCTCTGATGAGGTGAGATATTAGGGGGACGTTCTTTGCAGAGAGAGTGGGGAGGGGCTGCCCAGAGAGGGGTATGGATGCCCCATCCCTGCCTGGGGCAGGGGGGTTGGAACTCTGTGATCTTTGGGGTCCCTTGCAACCCAGACCAGTCTGTGATTCTATGATGATTCTGTGATTAACTTTTTTCCTGATAAATTCCCCAAAGGCAGGTTTCTGGCAGTAGCATTGTGATGTGACTGTGTATGTGAACTCCATCAAAACACTGGATTGGGAAGATTCTTCTCCAAGAAGGGAGCTGAGGGAAGTGATATCTGTGCTGCACTTGCAAGAGTTAAATCTATTTGCCTTAAATGCACTTGTGAAAAAAACACCAAAAAGAAAAATATCTCCAGGAACACTGCCTTTAAAAACAAGTTATTCAACCTGGGAAATGTTTTTTTGGAGGCTGGTATTGAAGCAGATGCCAAGTTTCCCTCAGCGCTGTCCAGCCAAACGCATCGCTTAATTTCACAGCCCTTGAGCACCAGGGTGAGGAGCAGCAGGGAGATGTTAGGAGACTTTGGGCACAGCATCCAAATGCTCCTTCTCCTAAAAAGTAAGCCAGCTTGCTTAACGCTGAGATGTGTGTGATTATCTCAGGTAACCCAGAGCTCTCATTACCCCGGTGCTGAAACACGTTAAGAAGCATCGGCGCGCTGAAGGTAGTTAGGGAGGTGTTTGCAGATGGCTATTCCAATTGCATCCCTGTCGCTGAAGCAGCAATGTGAGCCAAGAGTGATGATAAAAGGGGAAAAAAATGATAGTGTTTCTGTGGTGGGATGCACTGGTAGTGGTATTTTGTGCTGCATAAGCCAGAGGCAGGACTTGGGTTGATGTTGAGCTCGAATCGTAACTGGTGAGTGCTTCTAGTATAGCCAAACTGAAGCAGAGGAGCTGGTGAAAATGCAGAGTGACCATTGTCAAGCTGGCGGGATAATACATGAGATTGCACAGCCTGAGAGACCTTTCTGGTGGCCTGGCTTGAATCTGGCACCTTGCCTGATAGTGCCCCTGGCCGGCCACATACAGCCCCTCTCACCCTGGGGCTAAGGACTTTGCTCTTCCGGGGAACCCTCCTACTACTCCTTCCCTAGGCATTGGTCTCGGCCGGAGCAGCCTTCCCTTGAAAAAACAGGCCGAACGTCCAGGACTGGCTCCCAAACGCAATGAGTCAAGACTGAAAGACATACCTGGCCTGATAGCGCCCCTGGCCGCCCACAAGCAGCCCCTCTCACCCTGGGGCTAAGGACTTTCCTCTTCTGGGGAACCCTCCTACTACTCCTTCCCTAGGCATTGGTCTCGGCCGGAGCAGCCTTCCATTGAAAAAACAGGCCGAACGTCCAGGACTGGCTCCCAAACGCAATGAGTCAAGACTGAAAGACATACCTGGCCTGATAGCGCCCCTGGCCGCCCACAAGCAGCCCCTCTCACCCTGGGGCTAAGGACTTTCCTCATCCTTGGAGCCCTCCTACTACTCCTTCCCTAGGCATTGGTCTCGGCCGGAGCAGCCTTCCATTGAAAAAACAGGCCGAACGTCCAGGACTGGCTCCCAAACGCAATGAGTCAAGACTGAAAGACATACCTGGCCTGATAGCTCCCCTGGCTGCCCACAAGCAGCCCCTCTCACCCTGGGGTGAAGGACTTTCCTCTTCCGGGGAACCCTCCTACTACTCCTTCCCTAGGCATTGGTCTCGGCCGGAGCAGCCTTCCCTTGAAAAAACAGGCCGAACGTCCAGGACTGGCTCCCAAAGGCAATGAGTCAAGACTGAAAGACATACCTGGCCTAATACTGCCCCTGGCTGCCCACCAGCAGCCCCTCTCACCCTGGGGCTAAAGACTTTCCTCATCCTTGGAGCCCTCCTACTACTCCTTCCCTAGGCATTGGTCTCGGCCGGAGCAGCCTTCCATTGAAAACACAGGCCGAACGTCCAGGACTGGCTCCCAAACGCAATGAGTCAAGACTGAAAGACATACCTGGCCTGATAGCGCCCCTGGCCGCCCACAAGCAGCCCCTCTCACCCTGGGGCGAAGGACTTTCCTCTTCCGGGGAACCCTCCTAATACTCCTTCCCTAGGCATTGGTCTTGGCCGGAGCAGCCTTCCGTTGAAAAAACAGGCCGAACGTCCAGGACTGGCTCCCAAACGCGATGAGTCAAGACTGAAAGACATACCTGGCCTGATACCACCCCTGGCCGCCCACAAGCAGCCCCTCTCACCCTGGGGCGAAGGACTTTCCTCTTCCGGGGAACCCTCCTACTACTCCTTCCCTAGGCATTGGTCTCGGCCGGAGCAGCCTTCCATTGAAAAAACAGGCCGAACGTCCAGGACTGGCTCCCAAACGCGATGAGTCAAGACTGAAAGACATACCTGGCCTGATAGCGCCCCTGGCCGCCCGCACGCAGCCCCTCTCACCCTGGGGCTAAGGACTTTCCTCATCCTTGGAGCCCTCCTACTACTCCTTCCCTAGGCATTGGTCTCGGCCGGAGCAGCCTTCCATTGAAAAAACAGGCCGAACGTCCAGGACTGGCTCCCAAACGCAATGAGTCAAGACTGAAAGACATACCTGGCCTGATAGCGCCCCTGGCCGCCCACAAGCAGCCCCTCTCACCCTGGGGCTAAGGACTTTGCTCTTCCGGGGAACCCTCCTACTACTCCGTCCCTAGGCATTGGTCTCGGCCGGAGCAGCCTTCCATTGAAAAAACAGGCCGAACGTCCAGGACTGGCTCCCAAACGCAATGAGTCAAGACTGAAAGACATACCTGGCCTGATAGCGCCCCTGGCCGCCCACAAGCAGCCCCTCTCACCCTGGGGCTAAGGACTTTGCTCTTCCGGGGAACCCTGCTAATACTCCTTCCCTAGGCATTGGTCTCGGCCGGAGCAGCCTTCCATTGAAAAAACAGGCCGAACGTCCAGGACTGGCTCCCTAACGCAATGAGTCAAGACTGAAAGACATACCTGGCCTGATAGCGCCCCTGGCCGCCCACAAGCAGCCCCTCTCACCCTGGGGCTAAGGACTTTCCTCATCCTTGGAGACCTCCTACTACTCCTTCCCTAGGCAGTGGTCTCGCTGGAGCAGCCTTCAATTGAAAACACAGGCCGAACGTCCAGGACTGGCTCCCAAAGGCAATGAGTCAAGACTGAAAGACATACCTGGCCTGATACCACCCCTGGCCGCCCACAAGCAGCCCCTCTCACCCTGGGGCTAAGGACTTTCCTCATCCTTGGAGACCTCCTACTACTCCTTCCCTAGGCATTGGTCTCGGCCGGAGCAGCCTTCCATTGAAAACACAGGCCGAACGTCCAGGTCTGGCTCCCAAACGCAATGAGTCAGGACTGAAAGACATACCTGGCCTGATACCGCCCCTGGCCGCCCACAAGCAGCCCCTCTCAACCTGGGGCTAAAGACTTTCCTCTTCCGGGGAACCCTCCTACTACTCCTTCCCTAGGCATTGGTCTCGGCCGGAGCAGCCTTCCGTTGAAAAAACAGGCCGAACGTCCAGGACTGGCTCCCAAACGCAATGAGTCAAGACTGAAAGACATACCTGGCCTGATAGCGCCCCTGGCCGCCCGCAAGCAGCCCCTCTCCCTCTGGGGCTAAGGACTTTCCTCTTCTGGGGAACCCTCCTACTACTCCTTCCCTAGGCATTGGTCTCGGCCGGAGCAGCCTTCCCTTGAAAAAACAGGCCGAACGTCCAGGACTGGCTCCCAAACGCAATGAGTCAAGACTGAAAGACATACCTGGCCTGATAGCGCCCCTGGCCGCCCACAAGCAGCCCCTCTCACCCTGGGGCTAAGGACTTTCCTCTTCCGGGGAACCCTCCTACTACTCCTTCCCTAGGCATTGGTCTCGGCCGGAGCAGCCTTCTGTTGAAAAAACAGGCCGAACGTCCAGGACTGGCTCCCAAACGCAATGAGTCAAGACTGAAAGACATACCTGGCCTGATAGCGCCCCTGGCCGCCCACAAGCAGCCCCTCTCACCCTGGGGCGAAGGACTTTCCTCTTCCGGGGAACACTCCTACTACTCCTTCCCTAGGCATTGGTCTCGGCCGGAGCAGCCTTCCATTGAAAAAACAGGCCGAACGTCCAGGACTGGCTCCCAAACGCAATGAGTCAAGACTGAAAGACATACCTGGCCTGATACCGCCCCTGGCCGCCCACAAGCAGCCCCTCTCACCCTGGGGCTAAGGACTTTCCTCATCCTTGGAGCCCTCCTACTACTCCTTCCCTAGGCATTGGTCTCGGCCGGAGCAGCCTTCCATTGAAAAAACAGGCCGAACGTCCAGGACTGGCTCCCAAACGCAATGAGTCAAGACTGAAAGACATACCTGGCCTGATAGCGCCCCTGGCCGCCCACAAGCAGCCCCTCTCACCCTGGGGCTAAGGACTTTCCTCTTCCGGGGAACCCTCCTACTACTCCTTCCCTAGGCATTGGTCTCGGCCGGAGCAGCCTTCCATTGAAAAACAGGCCGAACGTCCAGGACTGGCTCCCAAACGCAATGAGTCAAGACTGAAAGACATACCTGGCCTGATAGCGCCCCTGGCCGCCCACAAGCAGCCCCTCTCACCCTGGGGCTAAGGACTTTCCTCATCCTTGGAGACCTCCTACTACTCCTTCCCTAGGCAGTGGTCTCGGCTGGAGCAGCCTTCAATTGAAAACACAGGCCGAACGTCCAGGACTGGCTCCCAAAGGCAATGAGTCAAGACTGAAAGACATACCTGGCCTGATACCACCCCTGGCCGCCCACAAGCAGCCCCTCTCACCCTGGGGCTAAGGACTTTCCTCATCCTTGGAGACCTCCTACTACTCCTTCCCTAGGCATTGGTCTCGGCCGGAGCAGCCTTCCATTGAAAACACAGGCCGAACGTCCAGGTCTGGCTCCCAAACGCAATGAGTCAGGACTGAAAGACATACCTGGCCTGATACCGCCCCTGGCCGCCCACAAGCAGCCCCTCTCAACCTGGGGCTAAGGACTTTCCTCTTCCGGGGAACCCTCCTACTACTCCTTCCCTAGGCATTGGTCTCGGCCGGAGCAGCCTTCCCTTGAAAAAACAGGCCGAACGTCCAGGACTGGCTCCCAAACGCAATGAGTCAAGACTGAAAGACATACCTGGCCTGATAGCGCCCCTGGCCGCCCACAAGCAGCCCCTCTCACCCTGGGGCTAAGGACTTTCCTCTTCCGGGGAACCCTCCTACTACTCCTTCCCTAGGCATTGGTCTCGGCCGGAGCAGCCTTCTGTTGAAAAAACAGGCCGAACGTCCAGGACTGGCTCCCAAACGCAATGAGTCAAGACTGAAAGACATACCTGGCCTGATAGCGCCCCTGGCCGCCAACAAGCAGCCCCTCTCACCCTGGGGCGAAGGACTTTCCTCTTCCGGGGAACACTCCTACTACTCCTTCCCTAGGCATTGGTCTCGGCCAGAGCAGCCTTCCATTGAAAAAACAGGCCGAACGTCCAGGACTGGCTCCCAAACGCAATGAGTCAAGACTGAAAGACATACCTGGCCTGATACCGCCCCTGGCCGCCCACAAGCAGCCCCTCTCACCCTGGGGCTAAGGACTTTCCTCATCCTTGGAGCCCTCCTACTACTCCTTCCCTAGGCATTGGTCTCGGCCGGAGCAGCCTTCCATTGAAAAAACAGGCCGAACGTCCAGGACTGGCTCCCAAACGCAATGAGTCAAGACTGAAAGACATACCTGGCCTGATAGCGCCCCTGGCCGCCCACAAGCAGCCCCTCTCACCCTGGGGCTAAGGACTTTCCTCTTCCGGGGAACCCTCCTAATACTCCTTCCCTAGGCATTGGTCTCGGCCGGAGCAGCCTTCCATTGAAAAACAGGCCGAACGTCCAGGACTGGCTCCCAAACGCAATGAGTCAAGACTGAAAGACATACCTGGCCTGATAGCGCCCCTGGCCGCCCGCAAGCAGCCCCTCTCGCTCTGGGGCTAAAAACGTTCCTCTTCCGGGGAACCCCCTAATACTCCTTCCCTAGGCATTGGTCTCGGCTGGAGCAGCCTTCCATTGAAAAAACAGGCCGAACGTCCAGGACTGGCTCCCAAACGCAATGAGTCAAGACTGAAAGACATACCTGGCCTGATATCTGCCCCTGGCCGCCCACAAGCAGCCCCTCTCACCCTGGGGCTAAAGACTTTCCTCATCCTTGGAGCCCTCCTACTACTCCTTCCCTAGGCATTGGTCTCGGCCGGAGCAGCCTTCCATTGAAAAAACAGGCCGAACGTCCAGGAGTGGCTCCCAAACGCAATGAGTCAAGACTGAAAGACATACCTGGCCTGATAGCGCCCCTGGCCGCCCACAAGCAGCCCCTCTCACCCTGGGGCTAAGGACTTTCCTCTTCCGGGGAACCCTCCTACTACTCCTTCCCTAGGCATTGGTCTCGGCCGGAGCAGCCTTCCATTGAAAAAACAGGCCGAACGTCCAGGACTGGCTCCCAAACGCAATGAGTCAAGACTGAAAGACATACCTGGCCTGATAGCGCCCCTGGCCGCCCACAAGCAGCCCCTCTCACCCTGGGGCTAAGGACTTTGTTCTTGCGGGGAACCCTCCTACTACTCCTTCCCTAGGCATTGGTCTCGGCCGGAGCAGCCTTCCATTGAAAAAACAGGCCGAACGTCCAGGACTGGCTCCCAAACGCAATGAGTCAAGACTGAAAGACATACCTGGCCTGATAGCGCCCCTGGCCGCCCACAGCAGCCCCTCTCACCCTGGGGCGAAGGACTTTCTACATCCTTGGAGCCCTCCTACTACTCCTTCCCTAGGCATTGGTCTCGGCCGGAGCAGCCTTCCATTGAAAAAACAGGCCGAACGTCCAGGACTGGCTCCCAAACGCAATGAGTCAAGACTGAAAGACATACCTGGCCTGATAGCGCCCCTGGCCGCCCGCAAGCAGCCCCTCTCACCCTGGGGCTAAAGGACTTTCCTCTTCCGGGGAACCCTCCTACTACTCCTTCCCTAGGCATTGGTCTCGGCCGGAGCAGCCTTCCCTTGAAAAAACAGGCCGAACGTCCAGGACTGGCTCCCAAACGCAATGAGTCAAGACTGAAAGACATACCTGGCCTGATAGCGCCCCTGGCCGCCCACAAGCAGCCCCTCTCACCCTGGGGCTAAGGACTTTCCTCTTCCGGGGAACCCTCCTACTACTCCTTCCCTAGGCATTGGTCTCGGCCGGAGCAGCCTTCTGTTGAAAAAACAGGCCGAACGTCCAGGACTGGCTCCCAAACGCAATGAGTCAAGACTGAAAGACATACCTGGCCTGATAGCGCCCCTGGCCGCCCACAAGCAGCCCCTCTCACCCTGGGGCGAAGGACTTTCCTCTTCCGGGGAACACTCCTACTACTCCTTCCCTAGGCATTGGTCTCGGCCGGAGCAGCCTTCCATTGAAAAAACAGGCCGAACGTCCAGGACTGGCTCCCAAACGCAATGAGTCAAGACTGAAAGACATACCTGGCCTGATAGCGCCCCTGGCCGCCCACAAGCAGCCCCTCTCACCCTGGGGCTAAGGACTTTCCTCATCCTTGGAGCCCTCCTACTACTCCTTCCCTAGGCATTGGTCTCGGCCGGAGCAGCCTTCCATTGAAAAAACAGGCCGAACGTCCAGGACTGGCTCCCAAACGCAATGAGTCAAGACTGAAAGACATACCTGGCCTGATAGCGCCCCTGGCCGCCCACAAGCAGCCCCTCTCACCCTGGGGCTAAGGACTTTCCTCTTCCGGGGAACCCTCCTAATACTCCTTCCCTAGGCATTGGTCTCGGCCGGAGCAGCCTTCCATTGAAAAAACAGGCCGAACGTCCAGGACTGGCTCCCAAACGCAATGAGTCAAGACTGAAAGACATACCTGGCCTGATAGCGCCCCTGGCCGCCCGCAAGCAGCCCCTCTCGCTCTGGGGCTAAAAACGTTCCTCTTCCGGGGAACCCTCCTAATACTCCTTCCCTAGGCATTGGTCTCGGCCGGAGCAGCCTTCCATTGAAAAAACAGGCCGAACGTCCAGGACTGGCTCCCAAACGCAATGAGTCAAGACTGAAAGACATACCTGGCCTGATACTGCCCCTGGCCGCCCACAAGCAGCCCCTCTCACCCTGGGGCTAAAGACTTTCCTCATCCTTGGAGCCCTCCTACTACTCCTTCCCTAGGCATTGGTCTCGGCCGGAGCAGCCTTCCATTGAAAAAACAGGCCGAACGTCCAGGACTGGCTCCCAAACGCAATGAGTCAAGACTGAAAGACATACCTGGCCTGATAGCGCCCCTGGCTGCCCACAAGCAGCCCCTCTCACCCTGGGGCTAAGGACTTTCCTCTTCCGGGGAACCCTCCTACTACCCCTTCCCTAGGCATTGGTCTCGGCCGGAGCAGCCTTCCATTGAAAAAACAGGCCGAACGTCCAGGACTGGCTCCCAAACACAATGAGTCAAGACTGAAAGACATACCTGGCCTGATAGCGCCCCTGGCTGCCCACAAGCAGCCCCTCTCACCCTGGGGCTAAGGACTTTCCTCTTCCGGGGAACCCTCCTACTACTCCTTCCCTAGGCATTGGTCTCGGCCGGAGCAGCCTTCCATTGAAAAAACAGGCCGAACGTCCAGGACTGGCTCCCAAACGCAATGAGTCAAGACTGAAAGACATACCTGGCCTGATAGCGCCCCTGGCCGCCCACAAGCAGCCCCTCTCACCCTGGGGCTAAGGACTTTCCTCATCCTTGGAACCCTCCTACTACTCCTTCCCTAGGCAGTGGTCTCGGCTGGAGCAGCCTTCAATTGAAAACACAGGCCGAACGTCCAGGACTGGCTCCCAAAGGCAATGAGTCAAGACTGAAAGACATACCTGGCCTGATACCACCCCTGGCCGCCCACAAGCAGCCCCTCTCACCCTGGGGCTAAGGACTTTCCTCATCCTTGGAGACCTCCTACTACTCCTTCCCTAGGCATTGGTCTCGGCCGGAGCAGCCTTCCATTGAAAAACAGGCCGAACGTCCAGGACTGGCTCCCAAACGCAATGAGTCAAGACTGAAAGACATACCTGGCCTGATACCGCCCCTGGCCGCCCGCAAGCAGCCCCTCTCGCTCTGGGGCTAAGGACGTTCCTCTTCCGGGGAACCCTCCTACTACTCCTTCCCTAGGCATTGGTCTCGGCTGGAGCAGCCTTCCCTTGAAAAAACAGGCCGAACGTCCAGGACTGGCTCCCAAACGCAATGAGTCAAGACTGAAAGACATACCTGGCCTGATATCTGCCCCTGGCCGCCCACAAGCAGCCCCTCTCACCCTGGGGCTAAAGACTTTCCTCATCCTTGGAGCCCTCCTACTACTCCTTCCCTAGGCATTGGTCTCGGCCGGAGCAGCCTTCCATTGAAAAAACAGGCCGAACGTCCAGGACTGGCTCCCAAACGCAATGAGTCAAGACTGAAAGACATACCTGGCCTGATAGCGCCCCTGGCCGCCCACAAGCAGCCCCTCTCACCCTGGGGCTAAGGACTTTCCTCTTCCGGGGAACCCTCCTACTACTCCTTCCCTAGGCATTGGTCTCGGCCGGAGCAGCCTTCCATTGAAAAAACAGGCCGAACGTCCAGGACTGGCTCCCAAACGCAATGAGTCAAGACTGAAAGACATACCTGGCCTGATAGCGCCCCTGGCCGCCCACAAGCAGCCCCTCTCACCCTGGGGCTAAGGACTTTGTTCTTGCGGGGAACCCTCCTACTACTCCTTCCCTAGGCATTGGTCTCGGCCGGAGCAGCCTTCCATTGAAAAAACAGGCCGAACGTCCAGGACTGGCTCCCAAACGCAATGAGTCAAGACTGAAAGACATACCTGGCCTAATAGCGCCCCTGGCCGCCCGCACGCAGCCCCTCTCACCCTGGGGCGAAGGACTTTCTACATCCTTGGAGCCCTCCTACTACTCCTTCCCTAGGCATTGGTCTCGGCCGGAGCAGCCTTCCCTTGAAAAAACAGGCCGAACGTGCAGGACTGGCTCCCAAACGCAATGAGTCAAGACTGAAAGACATACCTGGCCTGATAGCGCCCCTGGCCGCCCACACGCAACCCCTCTCACCCTGGGGCGAAGGACTTTCCTCATCCTTGGAGCCCTCCTACTACTCCTTCCCTAGGCATTGGTCTTGGCCGGAGCAGCCTTCCATTGAAAAAACAGGCCGAACGTCCAGGACTGGCTCCCAAACGCAATGAGTCAAGACTGAAAGACATACCTGGCCTGATAGCGCCCCTGGCCGCCCACAAGCAGCCCCTCTCACCCTGGGGCTAAGGACTTTCCTCTTCCGGGGAACCCTCCTAATACTCCTTCCCTAGGCATTGGTCTCGGCCGGAGCAGCCTTCCGTTGAAAAAACAGGCCGAACGTCCAGGACTGGCTCCCAAACGCAATGAGTCAAGACTGAAAGACATACCTGGCCTGATACCACCCCTGGCCGCCCACAAGCAGCCCCTCTCACCCTGGGGCTAAGGACTTTCCTCATCCTTGGAGACCTCCTACTACTCCTTCCCTAGGCAGTGGTCTCGGCCGGAGCAGCCTTCCCTTGAAAAAACAGGCCGAACGTCCAGGACTGGCTCCCAAAGGCAATGAGTCAAGACTGAAAGACATACCTGGCCTGATAGCGCCCCTGGCCGCCCACAAGCAGCCCCTCTCACCTTGGGGCTAAGGACTTTCCTCTTCCGGGGAACCCTCCTAATACTCCTTCCCTAGGCATTGGTCTCGGCCGGAGCAGCCTTCCGTTGAAAAAACAGGCCGAACGTCCAGGACTGGCTCCCAAACGCAATGAGTCAAGACTGAAAGACATACCTGGCCTGATACCGCCCTGGCCGCCCACAAGTAGCCCCTCTCACCCTGGGGCTAAGGACTTTCCTCTTCCTTGGAACCCTCCTACTACTCCTTCCCTAGGCATTGGTCTCGGCCGGAGCAGCCTTCCATTGAAAAAACAGGCCGAACGTCCAGGACTGGCTCCCAAACGCAATGAGTCAAGACTGAAAGACATACCTGGCCTGATACCACCCCTGGCCGCCCACAAGCAGCCCCTCTCACCCTGGGGCTAAGGACTTTCCTCATCCTTGGAGACCTCCTACTACTCCTTCCCTAGGCAGTGGTCTCGGCCGGAGCAGCCTTCCCTTGAAAAAACAGGCCGAACGTCCAGGACTGGCTCCCAAACGCAATGAGTCAAGACTGAAAGACATACCTGGCCTGATATCTGCCCCTGGCCGCCCACAAGCAGCCCCTCTCACCCTGGGGCTAAGGACTTTCCTCATCCTTGGAGCCCTCCTACTACTCCTTCCCTAGGCATTGGTCTCGGCCGGAGCAGCCTTCCATTGAATAAACAGGCCGAACGTCCAGGACTGGCTCCCAAACGCAATGAGTCAAGACTGAAAGACATACCTGGCCTGATAGCGCCCCTGGCCGCCCACAAGCAGCCCCTCTCACCCTGGGGCTACGGACTTTCCTCTTCTGGGGAACCCTCCTAATACTCCTTCCCTAGGCATTGGTCTCGGCCGGAGCAGCCTTCCATTGAAAAAACAGGCCGAACGTCCAGGACTGGCTCCCAAACGCAATGAGTCAAGACTGAAAGACATACCTGGCCTGATAGCGCCCCTGGCCGCCCACAAGCAGCCCCTCTCACCCTGGGGCTAAGGACTTTCCTCTACCGGGGAACCCTCCTACTAGTCCTTCCCTAGGCATTGGTCTCGGCCGGAGCAGCCTTCCATTGAAAAAACAGGCCGAACGTCCAGGACTGGCTCCCAAACGCAATGAGTCAAGACTGAAAGACATACCTGGCCTGATAGCGCCCCTGGCCGCCCACAAGCAGCCCCTCTCACCCTGGGGCTAAGGACTTTCCTCTTCCTTGGAGCCCTCCTACTACTCCTTCCCTAGGCATTGGTCTCGGCTGGAGCAGCCTTCCATTGAAAAAACAGGCCGAACGTCCAGGACTGGCTCCCAAACGCAATGAGTCAAGACTGAAAGACATACCTGGCCTGATAGCGCCCCTGGCCGCCCACAAGCAGCCCCTCTCACCTTGGGGCTAAGGACTTTCCTCTTCCGGGGAACCCTCCTAATACTCCTTCCCTAGGCATTGGTCTCGGCCGGAGCAGCCTTCCGTTGAAAAAACAGGCCGAACGTCCAGGACTGGCTCCCAAACGCAATGAGTCAAGACTGAAAGACATACCTGGCCTGATACCGCCCCTGGCCGCCCACAAGCAGCCCCTCTCACCCTGGGGCTAAGGACTTTCCTCTTCCGGGGAACCCTCCTACTACTCCTTCCCTAGGCATTGGTCTCGGCCGGAGCAGCCTTCCATTGAAAAAACAGGCCGAACGTCCAGGACTGGCTCCCAAACGCAATGAGTCAAGACTGAAAGACATACCTGGCCTGATACCACCCCTGGCCGCCCACAAGCAGCCCCTCTCACCCTGGGGCTAAGGACTTTCCTCATCCTTGGAACCCTCCTACTACTCCTTCCCTAGGCAGTGGTCTCGGCCGGAGCAGCCTTCCATTGAAAAAACAGGCCGAACGTCCAGGACTGGCTCCCAAACGCAATGAGTCAAGACTGAAAGACATACCTGGCCTGATATCTGCCCCTGGCCGCCCACAAGCAGCCCCTCTCACCCTGGGGCTAAAGACTTTCCTCATCCTTGGAGCCCTCCTACTACTCCTTCCCTAGGCATTGGTCTCGGCCGGAGCAGCCTTCCATTGAAAAAACAGGCCGAACGTCCAGGACTGGCTCCCAAACGCAATGAGTCAAGACTGAAAGACATACCTGGCCTGATAGCGCCCCTGGCCGCCCACAAGCAGCCCCTCTCACCCTGGGGCTAAGGACTTTCCTCTTCTGGGGAACCCTCCTACTACTCCTTCCCTAGGCATTGGTCTCGGCCGGAGCAGCCTTCCATTGAAAAAACAGGCCGAACGTCCAGGACTGGCTCCCAAACGCAATGAGTCAAGACTGAAAGACATACCTGGCCTGATAGCGCCCCTGGCCGCCCACAAGCAGCCCCTCTCACCCTGGGGCTAAGGACTTTCCTCTTCCGGGGAACCCTCCTACTAGTCCTTCCCTAGGCATTGGTCTCGGCCGGAGCAGCCTTCCATTGAAAAAACAGGCCGAACGTCCAGGACTGGCTCCCAAACGCAATGAGTCAAGACTGAAAGACATACCTGGCCTGATAGCGCCCCTGGCCGCCCACAAGCAGCCCCTCTCACCCTGGGGCTAAGGACTTTCCTCTTCCTTGGAGCCCTCCTACTACTCCTTCCCTAGGCATTGGTCTCGGCCGGAGCAGCCTTCCATTGAAAAAACAGGCCGAACGTCCAGGACTGGCTCCCAAACGCAATGAGTCAAGACTGAAAGACATACCTGGCCTGATAGCGCCCCTGGCCGCCCACAAGCAGCCCCTCTCACCCTGGGGCTAAGGACTTTCCTCTTCCTTGGAGCCCTCCTACTACTCCTTCCCTAGGCATTGGTCTCGGCCGGAGCAGCCTTCCATTGAAAAAACAGGCCGAACGTCCAGGACTGGCTCCCAAACGCAATGAGTCAAGACTGAAAGACATACCTGGCCTGATAGCGACCCTGGCCGCCCACAAGCAGCCCCTCTCACCCTGGGGCTAAGGACTTTGCTCTTCCGGGGAACCCTCCTACTACTCCTTCCCTAGGCATTGGTCTCGGCCGGAGCAGCCTTCCATTGAAAAAACAGGCCGAACGTCCAGGACTGGCTCCCAAACGCAATGAGTCAAGACTGAAAGACATACCTGGCCTGATAGCGCCCCTGGCCGCCCACACGCAGCCCCTCTCACCCTGGGGCGAAGGACTTTCCTCATCCTTGGAGCCCTCCTACTACTCCTTCCCTAGGCATTGGTCTCGGCCGGAGCAGCCTTCCCTTGAAAAAACAGGCCGAACGTCCAGGACTGGCTCCCAAACGCAATGAGTCAAGACTGAAAGACATACCTGGCCTGATAGCGCCCCTGGCCGCCCACAAGCAGCCCCTCTCACCCTGGGGCTAAGGACTTTGCTCTTCCGGGGAACCCTCCTACTACTCCTTCCCTAGGCATTGGTCTCGGCCGGAGCAGCCTTCCATTGAAAAAACAGGTCGAACGTCCAGGACTGGCTCCCAAACGCAATGAGTCAAGACTGAAAGACATACCTGGCCTGATAGCGCCCCTGGCCGCCCACAAGCAGCCCCTCTCACCCTGGGGCTAAGGACTTTCCTCTTCCGGGGAACCCTCCTACTACTCCTTCCCTAGGCATTGGTCCCGGCCGGAGCAGCCTTCCATTGAAAAAACAGGCCGAACGTCCAGGACTGGCTCCCAAACGCGATGAGTCAAGACTGAAAGACATACCTGGCCTGATAGCGCCCCTGGCCGCCCACAAGCAGCCCCTCTCACCCTGGGGCTAAGGACTTTCCTCTTCCGGGGAACCCTCCTACTACTCCTTCCCTAGGCATTGGTCTCGGCCGGAGCAGCCTTCCATTGAAAAAACAGGCCGAACGTCCAGGACTGGCTCCCAAACGCAATGAGTCAAGACTGAAAGACATACCTGGCCTGATAGCGACCCTGGCCGCCCACAAGCAGCCCCTCTCACCTTGGGGATAAGGACTTTCCTCTTCAGGGGAACCCTCCTACTACTCCTTCCCTAGGCATTGGTGTCGGCCGGAGCAGCCTTCCATTGAAAAAACAGGCCGCACGTCCAGGACTGGCTCCCAAACGCAATGAGTCAAGACTGAAAGACATACCTGGCCTGATAGCGCCCCTGGCCGCCCACAAGCAGCCCCTCTCACCCTGGGGCGAAGGACTTTCCTCTTCAGGGGAACCCTCCTACTACTCCTTCCCTAGGCATTGGTCTCGGCCGGAGCAGCCTTCCATTGAAAAAACAGGCCGAACGTCCAGGACTGGCTCCCAAACGCAATGAGTCAAGACTGAAAGACATACCTGGCCTGATAGCGACCCTGGCCGCCCACAAGCAGCCCCTCTCACCCTGGGGCTAAGGACTTTGCTCTTCCGGGGAACCCTCCTACTACTCCTTCCCTAGGCATTGGTCTCGGCTGGAGCAGCCTTCCATTGAAAAAACAGGCCGAACGTCCAGGACTGGCTCCCAAACGCAATGAGTCAAGACTGAAAGACATACCTGGCCTGATAGCGCCCCTGGCCGCCCACAAGTAGCCCCTCTCACCCTGGGGTGAAGGACTTTCCTCTTCCGGGGAACCCTCCTAATACTCCTTCCCTAGGCATTGGTCTCGGCCGGAGCAGCCTTCCATTGAAAAAACAGGCCGAACCTCCAGGACTGGCTCCCAAACGCGATGAGTCAAGACTGAAAGACATACCTGGCCTGATAGCGCCCCTGGCCGCCCACAAGCAGCCCCTCTCACCCTGGGGCTAAGGACTTTCCTCTTCCGGGGAACCCTCCTACTACTCCTTCCCTAGGCATTGGTCTCGGCCGGAGCAGCCTTCCATTGAAAAAACAGGCCGAACGTCCAGGACTGGCTCCCAAACGCAATGAGTCAAGACTGAAAGACATACCTGGCCTGATAGCGCCCCTGGCCGCCCACAAGCAGCCCCTCTCACCCTGGGGCTAAGGACTTTCCTCTTCCGGGGAACCCTCCTACTAGTCCTTCCCTAGGCATTGGTCTCGGCCGGAGCAGCCTTCCATTGAAAAAACAGGCCGAACGTCCAGGACTGGCTCCCAAACGCAATGAGTCAAGACTGAAAGACATACCTGGCCTGATAGCGCCCCTGGCCGCCCACAAGCAGCCCCTCTCACCCTGGGGCTAAGGACTTTCCTCTTCCTTGGAGCCCTCCTACTACTCCTTCCCTAGGCATTGGTCTCGGCCGGAGCAGCCTTCCATTGAAAAAACAGGCCGAACATCCAGGACTGGCTCCCAAACGCAATGAGTCAAGACTGAAAGACATACCTGGCCTGATAGCGCCCCTGGCCGCCCACAAGCAGCCCCTCTCACCCTGGGGCTAAGGACTTTCCTCTTCCGGGGAACCCTCCTACTACTCCTTCCCTAGGCATTGGTCTCGGCCGGAGCAGCCTTCTATTGAAAAAACAGGCCGAACGTCCAGGACTGGCTCCCAAACGCAATGAGTCAAGACTGAAAGACATACCTGGCCTGATAGCGACCCTGGCCGCCCACAAGCAGCCCCTCTCACCCTGGGGCTAAGGACTTTCCTCTTCAGGGGAACCCTCCTACTACTCCTTCCCTAGGCATTGGTCTCGGCCGGAGCAGCCTTCCATTGAAAAAACAGGCCGAACGTCCAGGACTGGCTCCCAAACGCAATGAGTCAAGACTGAAAGACATACCTGGCCTGATAGCGCCCCTGGCCGCCCGCACGCAGCCCCTCTCACCCTGGGGCTAAGGACTTTCCTCTTCCTTGGAGCCCTCCTACTACTCCTTCCCTAGGCATTGGTCCCGGCCGGAGCAGCCTTCCATTGAAAAAACAGGCCGAACGTCCAGGACTGGCTCCCAAACGCGATGAGTCAAGACTGAAAGACATACCTGGCCTGATAGCGCCCCTGGCCGCCCACAAGCAGCCCCTCTCACCCTGGGGCTAAGGACTTTCCTCTTCCGGGGAACCCTCCTACTACTCCTTCCCTAGGCATTGGTCTCGGCCGGAGCAGCCTTCCATTGAAAAAACAGGCCGAACGTCCAGGACTGGCTCCCAAACGCAATGAGTCAAGACTGAAAGACATACCTGGCCTGATAGCGACCCTGGCCGCCCACAAGCAGCCCCTCTCACCTTGGGGATAAGGACTTTCCTCTTCAGGGGAACCCTCCTACTACTCCTTCCCTAGGCATTGGTCTCGGCCGGAGCAGCCTTCCATTGAAAAAACAGGCCGAACGTCCAGGACTGGCTCCCAAACGCAATGAGTCAAGACTGAAAGACATACCTGGCCTGATAGCGCCCCTGGCCGCCCACAAGCAGCCCCTCTCACCCTGGGGCTAAGGACTTTGCTCTTCCGGGGAACCCTCCTACTACTCCTTCCCTAGGCATTGGTCTCGGCCGGAGCAGCCTTCCATTGAAAAAACAGGCCGAACGTCCAGGACTGGCTCCCAAACGCAATGAGTCAAGACTGAAAGACATACCTGGCCTAATAGCGCCCCTGGCCGCCCGCACGCAGCCCCTCTCACCCTGGGGCGAAGGACTTTCTACATCCTTGGAGCCCTCCTACTACTCCTTCCCTAGGCATTGGTCTCGGCCGGAGCAGCCTTCCCTTGAAAAAACAGGCCGAACGTGCAGGACTGGCTCCCAAACGCAATGAGTCAAGACTGAAAGACATACCTGGCCTGATAGCGCCCCTGGCCGCCCGCACGCAAACCCCTCTCACCCTGGGGCGAAGGACTTTCCTCATCCTTGGAGCCCTCCTACTACTCCTTCCCTAGGCATTGGTCTTGGCCGGAGCAGCCTTCCATTGAAAAAACAGGCCGAACGTCCAGGACTGGCTCCCAAACGCAATGAGTCAAGACTGAAAGACATACCTGGCCTGATAGCGCCCCTGGCCGCCCACAAGCAGCCCCTCTCACCCTGGGGCTAAGGACTTTCCTCTTCCGGGGAACCCTCCTACTACTCCTTCCCTAGGCATTGGTCTCGGCTGGAGCAGCCTTCCATTGAAAAAACAGGCCGAACGTCCAGGACTGGCTCCCAAACGCAATGAGTCAAGACTGAAAGACATACCTGGCCTGATAGCGCCCCTGGCCGCCCACAAGCAGCCCCTCTCACCCTGGGGCTAAGGACTTTCCTCTTCCGGGGAACCCTCCTACTACTCCTTCCCTAGGCATTGGTCTCAGCCGGAGCAGCCTTCCATTGAAAAAACAGGCCGAACGTCCAGGACTGGCTCCCAAACGCAATGAGTCAAGACTGAAAGACATACCTGGCCTGATAGCGCCCCTGGCCGCCCACAAGCAGCCCCTCTCACCTTGGGGCTAAGGACTTTCCTCTTCCGGGGAACCCTCCTAATACTCCTTCCCTAGGCATTGGTCTCGGCCGGAGCAGCCTTCCGTTGAAAAAACAGGCCGAACGTCCAGGACTGGCTCCCAAACGCAATGAGTCAAGACTGAAAGACATACCTGGCCTGATACCGCCCTGGCCGCCCACAAGCAGCCCCTCTCACCCTGGGGCTAAGGACTTTCCTCTTCCTTGGAACCCTCCTACTACTCCTTCCCTAGGCATTGGTCTCGGCCGGAGCAGCCTTCCATTGAAAAAACAGGCCGAACGTCCAGGACTGGCTCCCAAACGCAATGAGTCAAGACTGAAAGACATACCTGGCCTGATACCACCCCTGGCCGCCCACAAGCAGCCCCTCTCACCCTGGGGCTAAGGACTTTCCTCATCCTTGGAGACCTCCTACTACTCCTTCCCTAGGCAGTGGTCTCGGCCGGAGCAGCCTTCCCTTGAAAAAACAGGCCGAACGTCCAGGACTGGCTCCCAAAGGCAATGAGTCAAGACTGAAAGACATACCTGGCCTGATACTGCCCCTGGCCGCCCACAAGCAGCCCCTCTCACCCTGGGGCTAAAGACTTTCCTCATCCTTGGAGCCCTCCTACTACTCCTTCCCTAGGCATTGGTCTCGGCCGGAGCAGCCTTCCATTGAATAAACAGGCCGAACGTCCAGGACTGGCTCCCAAACGCAATGAGTCAAGACTGAAAGACATACCTGGCCTGATAGCGCCCCTGGCCGCCCACAAGCAGCCCCTCTCACCCTGGGGCTACGGACTTTCCTCTTCTGGGGAACCCTCCTACTACTCCTTCCCTAGGCATTGGTCTCGGCCGGAGCAGCCTTCCATTGAAAAAACAGGCCGAACGTCCAGGACTGGCTCCCAAACACAATGAGTCAAGACTGAAAGACATACGTGGCCTGATAGCGCCCCTGGCCGCCCACAAGCAGCCCCTCTCACCCTGGGGCTAAGGACTTTCCTCTACCGGGGAACCCTCCTACTAGTCCTTCCCTAGGCATTGGTCTCGGCCGGAACAGCCTTCCATTGAATAAACAGGCCGAACGTCCAGGACTGGCTCCCAAACGCGATGAGTCAAGACTGAAAGACATACCTGGCCTGATAGCGCCCCTGGCCGCCCACAAGCAGCCCCTCTCACCCTGGGGCTAAGGACTTTCCTCTTCCTTGGAGCCCTCCTACTACTCCTTCCCTAGGCATTGGTCTCGGCCGGAGCAGCCTTCCATTGAAAAAACAGGCCGAACATCCAGGACTGGCTCCCAAACGCAATGAGTCAAGACTGAAAGACATACCTGGCCTGATAGCGCCCCTGGCCGCCCACAAGCAGCCCCTCTCACCCTGGGGCTAAGGACTTTCCTCTTCCTTGGAGCCCTCCTACTACTCCTTCCCTAGGCATTGGTCTCGGCCGGAGCAGCCTTCCATTGAAAAAACAGGCCGAACGTCCAGGACTGGCTCCCAAACGCAATGAGTCAAGACTGAAAGACATACCTGGCCTGATAGCGACCCTGGCCGCCCACAAGCAGCCCCTCTCACCCTGGGGCTAAGGACTTTCCTCTTAAGGGGAACCCTCCTACTACTCCTTCCCTAGGCATTGGTCTCGGCCGGAGCAGCCTTCCATTGAAAAAACAGGCCGAACGTCCAGGACTGGCTCCCAAACGCAATGAGTCAAGACTGAAAGACATACCTGGCCTGATAGCGCCCCTGGCCGCCCGCACGCAGCCCCTCTCACCGTGGGGCGAAGGACTTTCCTCATCCTTGGAGCCCTCCTACTACTCCTTCCCTAGGCATTGGTCTCGGCCGGAGCAGCCTTCCCTTGAAAAAACAGGCCGAACGTCCAGGACTGGCTCCCAAACGCAATGAGTCAAGACTGAAAGACATACCTGGCCTGATAGCGCCCCTGGCCGCCCACAAGCAGCCCCTCTCACCCTGGGGCTAAGGACTTTGCTCTTCCGGGGAACCCTCCTACTACTCCTTCCCTAGGCATTGGTCTCGGCCGGAGCAGCCTTCCATTGAAAAAACAGGTCGAACGTCCAGGACTGGCTCCCAAACGCAATGAGTCAAGACTGAAAAACATACCTGGCCTGATAGCGCCCCTGGCCGCCCACAAGCAGCCCCTCTCACCCTGGGGCTAAGGACTTTCCTCTTCCGGGGAACCCTCCTACTACTCCTTCCCTAGGCATTGGTCCCGGCCGGAGCAGCCTTCCATTGAAAAAACAGGCCGAACGTCCAGGACTGGCTCCCAAACGCGATGAGTCAAGACTGAAAGACATACCTGGCCTGATAGCGCCCCTGGCCGCCCACAAGCAGCCCCTCTCACCCTGGGGCTAAGGACTTTCCTCTTCCGGGGAACCCTCCTACTACTCCTTCCCTAGGCATTGGTCTCGGCCGGAGCAGCCTTCCATTGAAAAAACAGGCCGAACGTCCAGGACTGGCTCCCAAACGCAATGAGTCAAGACTGAAAGACATACCTGGCCTGATAGCGACCCTGGCCGCCCACAAGCAGCCCCTCTCACCTTGGGGATAAGGACTTTCCTCTTCAGGGGAACCCTCCTACTACTCCTTCCCTAGGCATTGGTGTCGGCCGGAGCAGCCTTCCATTGAAAAAACAGGCCGAACGTCCAGGACTGGCTCCCAAACGCAATGAGTCAAGACTGAAAGACATACCTGGCCTGATAGCGCCCCTGGCCGCCCACAAGCAGCCCCTCTCACCCTGGGGCGAAGGACTTTCCTCTTCCGGGGAACCCTCCTACTACTCCTTCCCTAGGCATTGGTCTCGGCCGGAGCAGCCTTCCATTGAAAAAACAGGCCGAACGTCCAGGACTGGCTCCCAAACGCAATGAGTCAAGACTGAAAGACATACCTGGCCTGATAGCGACCCTGGCCGCCCACAAGCAGCCCCTCTCACCCTGGGGCTAAGGACTTTGCTCTTCCGGGGAACCCTCCTACTACTCCTTCCCTAGGCATTGGTCTCGGCTGGAGCAGCCTTCCATTGAAAAAACAGGCCGAACGTCCAGGACTGGCTCCCAAACGCAATGAGTCAAGACTGAAAGACATACCTGGCCTGATAGCGCCCCTGGCCGCCCACAAGCAGCCCCTCTCACCCTGGGGTGAAGGACTTTCCTCTTCCGGGGAACCCTCCTAATACTCCTTCCCTAGGCATTGGTCTCGGCCGGAGCAGCCTTCCATTGAAAAAACAGGCCGAACCTCCAGGACTGGCTCCCAAACGCAATGAGTCAAGACTGAAAGACATACCTGGCCTGATAGCGCCCCTGGCCGCCCACAAGCAGCCCCTCTCACCCTGGGGCTAAGGACTTTCCTCTTCCGGGGAACCCTCCTACTACTCCTTCCCTAGGCATTGGTCTCGGCCGGAGCAGCCTTCCATTGAAAAAACAGGCCGAACGTCCAGGACTGGCTCCCAAACGCAATGAGTCAAGACTGAAAGACATACCTGGCCTGATAGCGCCCCTGGCCGCCCACAAGCAGCCCCTCTCACCCTGGGGCTAAGGACTTTCCTCTTCCGGGGAACCCTCCTAATACTCCTTCCCTAGGCATTGGTCTCGGCCGGAGCAGCCTTCCATTGAAAAAACAGGCCGAACGTCCAGGACTGCCTCCCAAACGCAATGAGTCAAGACTGAAAGACATACCTGGCATGATAGCGCCCCAGGCCGCCTACAAGCAGCCCCTCTCACCCTGGGGTGAAGGACTTTCCTCTTCCGGGGAACCCTCCTAATACTCCTTCCCTAGGCATTGGTCTCGGCCGGAGCAGCCTTCCATTGAAAAAACAGGCCGAACGTCCAGGACTGGCTCCCAAACGCAATGAGTCAAGACTGAAAGACATACGTGGCCTGATAGCGCCCCTGGCCGCCCACAAGCAGCCCCTCTCACCCTGGGGCTAAGGACTTTCCTCTACCGGGGAACCCTCCTACTAGTCCTTCCCTAGGCATTGGTCTCGGCCGGAGCAGCCTTCCATTGAAAAAACAGGCCGAACGTCCAGGACTGGCTCCCAAACGCAATGAGTCAAGACTGAAAGACATACCTGGCCTGATAGCGCCCCTGGCCGCCCACAAGCAGCCCCTCTCACCCTGGGGCTAAGTACTTTCCTCTTCCTTGGAGCCCTCCTACTACTCCTTCCCTAGGCATTGGTCTCGGCCGGAGCAGCCTTCCATTGAAAAAACAGGCCGAACATCCAGGACTGGCTCCCAAACGCAATGAGTCAAGACTGAAAGACATACCTGGCCTGATAGCGCCCCTGGCCGCCCACAAGCAGCCCCTCTCACCCTGGGGCTAAGGACTTTCCTCTTCCTTGGAGCCCTCCTACTACTCCTTCCCTAGGCATTGGTCTCGGCCGGAGCAGCCTTCCATTGAAAAAACAGGCCGAACGTCCAGGACTGGCTCCCAAACGCAATGAGTCAAGACTGAAAGACATACCTGGCCTGATAGCGACCCTGGCCGCCCACAAGCAGCCCCTCTCACCCTGGGGCTAAGGACTTTCCTCTTCCGGGGAACCCTCCTACTACTCCTTCCCTAGGCATTGGTCTCGGCCGGAGCAGCCTTCCATTGAAAAAACAGGCCGAACGTCCAGGACTGGCTCCCAAACGCAATGAGTCAAGACTGAAAGACATACCTGGCCTGATAGCGCCCCTGGCCGCCCACAAGCAGCCCCTCTCACCCTGGGGCGAAGGACTTTCCTCATCCTTGGAGCCCTCCTACTACTCCTTCCCTAGGCATTGGTCTCGGCCGGAGCAGCCTTCCCTTGAAAAAACAGGCCGAACGTCCAGGACTGGCTCCCAAACGCAATGAGTCAAGACTGAAAGACATACCTGGCCTGATAGCGCCCCTGGCCGCCCACAAGCAGCCCCTCTCACCCTGGGGCTAAGGACTTTGCTCTTCCGGGGAACCCTCCTACTACTCCTTCCCTAGGCATTGGTCTCGGCCGGAGCAGCCTTCCATTGAAAAAACAGGCCGAACGTCCAGGACTGGCTCCCAAACGCAATGAGTCAAGACTGAAAGACATACCTGGCCTGATAGCGCCCCTGGCCGCCCACAAGCAGCCCCTCTCACCCTGGGGCTAAGGACTTTCCTCTTCCGGGGAACCCTCCTACTACTCCTTCCCTAGGCATTGGTCTCGGCCGGAGCAGCCTTCCATTGAAAAAACAGGCCGAACGTCCAGGACTGGCTCCCAAACGCAATGAGTCAAGACTGAAAGACATACCTGGCCTGATAGCGCCCCTGGCCGCCCACAAGCAGCCCCTCTCACCCTGGGGCTAAGGACTTTCCTCTTCCGGGGAACCCTCCTACTACTCCTTCCCTAGGCATTGGTCTCGGCCGGAGCAGCCTTCCATTGAAAAAACAGGCCGAACGTCCAGGACTGGCTCCCAAACGCAATGAGTCAAGACTGAAAGACATACCTGGCCTGATAGCGCCCCTGGCCGCCCACAAGCAGCCCCTCTCACCCTGGGGCTAAGGACTTTCCTCTTCCGGGGAACCCTCCTACTACTCCTTCCCTAGGCATTGGTCTCGGCCGGAGCAGCCTTCCATTGAAAAAACAGGCCGAACGTCCAGGACTGGCTCCCAAACGCAATGAGTCAAGACTGAAAGACATACCTGGCCTGATAGCGCCCCTGGCCGCCCACAAGCAGCCCCTCTCACCCTGGGGCGAAGGACTTTCCTCTTCCGGGGAACCCTCCTACTACTCCTTCCCTAGGCATTGGTCTCGGCCGGAGCAGCCTTCCATTGAAAAAACAGGCCGAACGTCCAGGACTGGCTCCCAAACGCAATGAGTCAAGACTGAAAGACATACCTGGCCTGATAGCGACCCTGGCCGCCCACAAGCAGCCCCTCTCACCCTGGGGCTAAGGACTTTGCTCTTCCGGGGAACCCTCCTACTACTCCTTCCCTAGGCATTGGTCTCGGCTGGAGCAGCCTTCCATTGAAAAAACAGGCCGAACGTCCAGGACTGGCTCCCAAACGCAATGAGTCAAGACTGAAAGACATACCTGGCCTGATAGCGCCCCTGGCCGCCCACAAGCAGCCCCTCTCACCCTGGGGTGAAGGACTTTCCTCTTCCGGGGAACCCTCCTACTACTCCTTCCCTAGGCATTGGTCTCGGCCGGAGCAGCCTTCCATTGAAAAAACAGGCCGAACGTCCAGGACTGGCTCCCAAACGCAATGAGTCAAGACTGAAAGACATACCTGGCCTGATAGCGCCCCTGGCCGCCCACAAGCAGCCCCTCTCACCCTGGGGCTAAGGACTTTCCTCTTCCGGGGAACCCTCCTAATACTCCTTCCCTAGGCATTGGTCTCGGCCGGAGCAGCCTTCCATTGAAAAAACAGGCCGAACGTCCAGGACTGGCTCCCAAACGCAATGAGTCAAGACTGAAAGACATACCTGGCATGATAGCGCCCCAGGCCGCCTACAAGCAGCCCCTCTCACCCTGGGGTGAAGGACTTTCCTCTTCCGGGGAACCCTCCTAATACTCCTTCCCTAGGCATTGGTCTCGGCCGGAGCAGCCTTCCATTGAAAAAACAGGCCGAACGTCCAGGACTGGCTCCCAAATGCAATGAGTCAAGACTGAAAGACATACGTGGCCTGATAGCGCCCCTGGCCGCCCACAAGCAGCCCCTCTCACCCTGGGGCTAAGGACTTTCCTCTACCGGGGAACCCTCCTACTAGTCCTTCCCTAGGCATTGGTCTCGGCCGGAGCAGCCTTCCATTGAAAAAACAGGCCGAACGTCCAGGACTGGCTCCCAAACGCAATGAGTCAAGACTGAAAGACATACCTGGCCTGATAGCGCCCCTGGCCGCCCACAAGCAGCCCCTCTCACCCTGGGGCTAAGGACTTTCCTCTTCCTTGGAGCCCTCCTACTACTCCTTCCCTAGGCATTGGTCTCGGCCGGAGCAGCCTTCCATTGAAAAAACAGGCCGAACGTCCAGGACTGGCTCCCAAACGCAATGAGTCAAGACTGAAAGACATACCTGGCCTGATAGCGCCCCTGGCCGCCCACAAGCAGCCCCTCTCACCCTGGGGCTAAGGACTTTCCTCTTCCTTGGAGCCCTCCTACTACTCCTTCCCTAGGCATTGGTCTCGGCCGGAGCAGCCTTCCATTGAAAAAACAGGCCGAACGTCCAGGACTGGCTCCCAAACGCAATGAGTCAAGACTGAAAGACATACCTGGCCTGATAGCGACCCTGGCCGCCCACAAGCAGCCCCTCTCACCCTGGGGCTAAGGACTTTCCTCTTCCGGGGAACCCTCCTACTACTCCTTCCCTAGGCATTGGTCTCGGCCGGAGCAGCCTTCCATTGAAAAAACAGGCCGAACGTCCAGGACTGGCTCCCAAACGCAATGAGTCAAGACTGAAAGACATACCTGGCCTGATAGCGCCCCTGGCCGCCCACAAGCAGCCCCTCTCACCCTGGGGCTAAGGACTTTGCTCTTCCGGGGAACCCTCCTACTACTCCTTCCCTAGGCATTGGTCTCGGCCGGAGCAGCCTTCCATTGAAAAAACAGGCCGAACGTCCAGGACTGGCTCCCAAACGCAATGAGTCAAGACTGAAAGACATACCTGGCCTGATAGCGCCCCTGGCCGCCCACAAGCAGCCCCTCTCACCCTGGGGCTAAGGACTTTCCTCTTCCTTGGAGCCCTCCTACTACTCCTTCCCTAGGCATTGGTCCCGGCCGGAGCAGCCTTCCATTGAAAAAACAGGCCGAACGTCCAGGACTGGCTCCCAAACGCGATGAGTCAAGACTGAAAGACATACCTGGCCTGATAGCGCCCCTGGCCGCCCACAAGCAGCCCCTCTCACCCTGGGGCTAAGGACTTTCCTCTTCCGGGGAACCCTCCTACTACTCCTTCCCTAGGCATTGGTCTCGGCCGGAGCAGCCTTCCATTGAAAAAACAGGCCGAACGTCCAGGACTGGCTCCCAAACGCAATGAGTCAAGACTGAAAGACATACCTGGCCTGATAGCGACCCTGGCCGCCCACAAGCAGCCCCTCTCACCTTGGGGATAAGGACTTTCCTCTTCAGGGGAACCCTCCTACTACTCCTTCCCTAGGCATTGGTGTCGGCCGGAGCAGCCTTCCATTGAAAAAACAGGCCGCACGTCCAGGACTGGCTCCCAAACGCAATGAGTCAAGACTGAAAGACATACCTGGGCTGATAGCGCCCCTGGCCGCCCACAAGCAGCCCCTCTCACCCTGGGGCGAAGGACTTTCCTCTTCAGGGGAACCCTCCTACTACTCCTTCCCTAGGCATTGGTCTCGGCCGGAGCAGCCTTCCATTGAAAAAACAGGCCGAACGTCCAGGACTGGCTCCCAAACGCAATGAGTCAAGACTGAAAGACATACCTGGCCTGATAGCGACCCTGGCCGCCCACAAGCAGCCCCTCTCACCCTGGGGCTAAGGACTTTGCTCTTCCGGGGAACCCTCCTACTACTCCTTCCCTAGGCATTGGTCTCGGCTGGAGCAGCCTTCCATTGAAAAAACAGGCCGAACGTCCAGGACTGGCTCCCAAACGCAATGAGTCAAGACTGAAAGACATACCTGGCCTGATAGCGCCCCTGGCCGCCCACAAGCAGCCCCTCTCACCCTGGGGTGAAGGACTTTCCTCTTCCGGGGAACCCTCCTAATACTCCTTCCCTAGGCATTGGTCTCGGCCGGAGCAGCCTTCCATTGAAAAAACAGGCCGAACCTCCAGGACTGGCTCCCAAACGCAATGAGTCAAGACTGAAAGACATACCTGGCCTGATAGCGCCCCTGGCCGCCCACAAGCAGCCCCTCTCACCCTGGGGCTAAGGACTTTCCTCTTCCGGGGAACCCTCCTACTACTCCTTCCCTAGGCATTGGTCTCGGCCGGAGCAGCCTTCCATTGAAAAAACAGGCCGAACGTCCAGGACTGGCTCCCAAACGCAATGAGTCAAGACTGAAAGACATACCTGGCCTGATAGCGCCCCTGGCCGCCCACAAGCAGCCCCTCTCACCCTGGGGCTAAGGACTTTCCTCTTCCGGGGAACCCTCCTAATACTCCTTCCCTAGGCATTGGTCTCGGCCGGAGCAGCCTTCCATTGAAAAAACAGGCCGAACGTCCAGGACTGGCTCCCAAACGCAATGAGTCAAGACTGAAAGACATACCTGGCATGATAGCGCCCCAGGCCGCCTACAAGCAGCCCCTCTCACCCTGGGGTGAAGGACTTTCCTCTTCCGGGGAACCCTCCTAATACTCCTTCCCTAGGCATTGGTCTCGGCCGGAGCAGCCCTCCATTGAAAAAACAGGCCGAACGTCCAGGACTGGCTCCCAAACGCAATGAGTCAAGACTGAAAGACATACCTGGCCTGATACCGCCCCTGGCCGCCCACAAGCAGCCCCTCTCACCCTGGGGCTAAGGACTTTCCTCTTCCGGGGAACCCTCCTACTACTCCTTCCCTAGGCATTGGTCTCGGCTGGAGCAGCCTTCCATTGAAAAAACAGGCCGAACGTCCAGGACTGGCTCCCAAACGCAATGAGTCAAGACTGAAAGACATACCTGGCCTGATAGCGCCCCTGGCCGCCCACAAGCAGCCCCTCTCACCCTGGGGCTAAGGACTTTCCTCTTCCGGGGAACCCTCCTACTACTCCTTCCCTAGGCATTGGTCTCGGCCGGAGCAGCCTTCCATTGAATACACAGGCCGAACGTCCAGGACTGGCTCCCAAACGCAATGAGTCAAGACTGAAAGACATACCTGGCATGATAGCGCCCCTGGCCGCCCACAAGCAGCCCCTCTCACCCTGGGGCTAAGGACTTTCCTCTTCCGGGGAACCCTCCTAATACTCCTTCCCTAGGCATTGGTCTCGGCCGGAGCAGCCTTCCATTGAAAAAACAGGCCGAACGTCCAGGACTGGCTCCCAAACGCAATGAGTCAAGACTGAAAGACATACCTGGCCTGATAGCGCCCCTGGCCGCCCACAAGCAGCCCCTCTCACCCTGGGGCGAAGGACTTTCCTCTTCCGGGGAACCCTCCTACTACTCCTTCCCTAGGCATTGGTCTCGGCCGGAGCAGCCTTCCATTGAAAAAACAGGCCGAACGTCCAGGACTGGCTCCCAAACGCAATGAGTCAAGACTGAAAGACATACCTGGCCTGATAGCGCCCCTGGCCGCCCACAAGCAGCCCCTCTCACCCTGGGGCTAAGGACTTTCCTCTTCCGGGGAACCCTCCTACTACTCCTTCCCTAGGCATTGGTCTCGGCCGGAGCAGCCTTCCATTGAAAAAACAGGCCGAACGTCCAGGACTGGCTCCCAAACGCAATGAGTCAAGACTGAAAGACATACCTGGCCTGATAGCGCCCCTGGCCGCCCACAAGCAGCCCCTCTCACCCTGGGGCTAAGGACTTTCCTCTTCCGGGGAACCCTCCTAATACTCCTTCCCTAGGCATTGGTCTCGGCCGGAGCAGCCTTCCATTGAAAAAACAGGCCGAACGTCCAGGACTGGCTCCCAAACGCAATGAGTCAAGACTGAAAGACATACCTGGCCTGATACCGCCCCCGGCCGCCCACAAGCAGCCCCTCTCACCTTGGGGCTAAGGACTTTCCTCTTAAGGGGAACCCTCCTACTACTCCTTCCCTAGGCATTGGTCTCGGCCGGAGCAGCCTTCCATTGAAAAAACAGGCCGAACGTCCAGGACTGGCTCCCAAACGCAATGAGTCAAGACTGAAAGACATACCTGGCCTGATAGCGACCCTGGCCGCCCACAAGCAGCCCCTCTCACCCTGGGGCTAAGGACTTTCCTCTTCCGGGGAACCCTCCTACTACTCCTTCCCTAGGCATTGGTCTCGGCCGGAGCAGCCTTCCATTGAAAAAACAGGCCGAACGTCCAGGACTGGCTCCCAAACGCAATGAGTCAAGACTGAAAGACATACCTGGCCTGATAGCGCCCCTGGCCGCCCACAAGCAGCCCCTCTCACCCTGGGGCTAAGGACTTTCCTCATCCTTGGAACCCTCCTACTACTCCTTCCCTAGGCATTGGTCTCGGCCGGAGCAGCCTTCCATTGAAAAAACAGGCCGAACGTCCAGGACTGGCTCCCAAACGCAATGAGTCAAGACTGAAAGACATACCTGGCCTGATAGCGACCCTGGCCGCCCACAAGCAGCCCCTCTCACCTTGGGGCTAAGGACTTTCCTCTTCAGGGGAACCCTCCTACTACTCCTTCCCTAGGCATTGGTCTCGGCCGGAGCAGCCTTCCATTGAAAAAACAGGCCGCACGTCCAGGACTGGCTCCCAAACGCAATGAGTCAAGACTGAAAGACATACCTGGGCTGATAGCGCCCCTGGCCGCCCACAAGCAGCCCCTCTCACCCTGGGGCGAAGGACTTTCCTCTTCCGGGGAACCCTCCTACTACTCCTTCCCTAGGCATTGGTCTCGGCCGGAGCAGCCTTCCATTGAAAAAACAGGCCGAACGTCCAGGACTGGCTCCCAAACGCAATGAGTCAAGACTGAAAGACATACCTGGCCTGATAGCGACCCTGGCCGCCCACAAGCAGCCCCTCTCACCCTGGGGCTAAGGCTTTTCCTCTTCCGGGGAACCCTCCTACTACTCCTTCCCTAGGCATTGGTCTCGGCTGGAGCAGCCTTCCATTGAAAAAACAGGCCGAACGTCCAGGACTGGCTCCCAAACGCAATGAGTCAAGACTGAAAGACATACCTGGCCTGATAGCGCCCCTGGCCGCCCACAAGCAGCCCCTCTCACCCTGGGGTGAAGGACTTTCCTCTTCCGGGGAACCCTCCTAATACTCCTTCCCTAGGCATTGGTCTCGGCCGGAGCAGCCTTCCATTGAAAAAACAGGCCGAACCTCCAGGACTGGCTCCCAAACGCAATGAGTCAAGACTGAAAGACATACCTGGCCTGATAGCGCCCCTGGCCGCCCACAAGCAGCCCCTCTCACCCTGGGGCTAAGGACTTTCCTCTTCCGGGGAACCCTCCTACTACTCCTTCCCTAGGCATTGGTCTCGGCCGGAGCAGCCTTCCATTGAAAAAACAGGCCGAACGTCCAGGACTGGCTCCCAAACGCAATGAGTCAAGACTGAAAGACATACCTGGGCTGATAGCGCCCCTGGCCGCCCACAAGCAGCCCCTCTCACCCTGGGGCTAAGGACTTTCCTCTTCCGGGGAACCCTCCTACTACTCCTTCCCTAGGCATTGGTCTCGGCCGGAGCAGCCTTCCATTGAAAAAACAGGCCGAACGTCCAGGACTGGCTCCCAAACGCAATGAGTCAAGACTGAAAGACATACCTGGCATGATAGCGCCCCAGGCCGCCCACAAGCAGCCCCTCTCACCCTGGGGTGAAGGACTTTCCTCTTCCGGGGAACCCTCCTACTACTCCTTCCCTAGGCATTGGTCTCGGCCGGAGCAGCCTTCCATTGAAAAAACAGGCCGAACGTCCAGGACTGGCTCCCAAACGCAATGAGTCAAGACTGAAAGACATACCTGGCCTGATACCGCCCCTGGCCGCCCACAAGCAGCCCCTCTCACCCTGGGGCTAAGGACTTTCCTCTTCCGGGGAACCCTCCTACTACTCCTTCCCTAGGCATTGGTCTCGGCTGGAGCAGCCTTCCATTGAAAAAACAGGCCGAACGTCCAGGACTGGCTCCCAAACGCAATGAGTCAAGACTGAAAGACATACCTGGCCTGATAGCGCCCCTGGCCGCCCACAAGCAGCCCCTCTCACCCTGGGGCTAAGGACTTTCCTCTTCCGGGGAACCCTCCTACTACTCCTTCCCTAGGCATTGGTCTCGGCCGGAGCAGCCTTCCATTGAATACACAGGCCGAACGTCCAGGACTGGCTCCCAAACGCAATGAGTCAAGACTGAAAGACATACCTGGCATGATAGCGCCCCTGGCCGCCCACAAGCAGCCCCTCTCACCCTGGGGCTAAGGACTTTCCTCTTCCGGGGAACCCTCCTACTACTCCTTCCCTAGGCATTGGTCTCGGCCGGAGCAGCCTTCCATTGAAAAAACAGGCCGAACGTCCAGGACTGGCTCCCAAACGCAATGAGTCAAGACTGAAAGACATACCTGGCCTGATAGCGCCCCTGGCCGCCCACAAGCAGCCCCTCTCACCCTGGGGCGAAGGACTTTCCTCTTCCGGGGAACCCTCCTACTACTCCTTCCCTAGGCATTGGTCTCGGCCGGAGCAGCCTTCCATTGAAAAAACAGGCCGAACGTCCAGGACTGGCTCCCAAACGCAATGAGTCAAGACTGAAAGACATACCTGGCCTGATAGCGCCCCTGGCCGCCCACAAGCAGCCCCTCTCACCCTGGGGCTAAGGACTTTCCTCTTCCGGGGAACCCTCCTACTACTCCTTCCCTAGGCATTGGTCTCGGCCGGAGCAGCCTTCCATTGAAAAAACAGGCCGAACGTCCAGGACTGGCTCCCAAACGCAATGAGTCAAGACTGAAAGACATACCTGGGCTGATAGCGCCCCTGGCCGCCCACAAGCAGCCCCTCTCACCCTGGGGCTAAGGACTTTCCTCTTCCGGGGAACCCTCCTAATACTCCTTCCCTAGGCATTGGTCTCGGCCGGAGCAGCCTTCCATTGAAAAAACAGGCCGAACGTCCAGGACTGGCTCCCAAACGCAATGAGTCAAGACTGAAAGACATACCTGGCCTGATAGCGCCCCTGGCCGCCCACAAGCAGCCCCTCTCACCTTGGGGCTAAGGACTTTCCTCTTCCGGGGAACCCTCCTACTACTCCTTCCCTAGGCATTGGTCTCGGCCGGAGCAGCCTTCCATTGAAAAAACAGGCCGAACGTCCAGGACTGGCTCCCAAACGCAATGAGTCAAGACTGAAAGACATACCTGGCCTGATAGCGACCCTGGCCGCCCACAAGCAGCCCCTCTCACCCTGGGGCTAAGGACTTTCCTCTTCCGGGGAACCCTCCTACTACTCCTTCCCTAGGCATTGGTCTCGGCCGGAGCAGCCCTCCATTGAAAAAACAGGCCGAACGTCCAGGACTGGCTCCCAAACGCAATGAGTCAAGACTGAAAGACATACCTGGCCTGATACCGCCCCTGGCCGCCCACAAGCAGCCCCTCTCACCCTGGGGCTAAGGACTTTCCTCATCCTTGGAACCCTCCTACTACTCCTTCCCTAGGCATTGGTCTCGGCCGGAGCAGCCTTCCATTGAAAAAACAGGCCGAACGTCCAGGACTGGCTCCCAAACGCAATGAGTCAAGACTGAAAGACATACCTGGCCTGATAGCGCCCCTGGCCGCCCACAAGCAGCCCCTCTCACCCTGGGGCTAAGGACTTTCCTCTTCCGGGGAACCCTCCTACTACTCCTGCCCTAGGCATTGGTCTCGGCCGGAGCAGCCTTCCATTGAAAAAACAGGCCGAACGTCCAGGACTGGCTCCCAAACGCAATGAGTCAAGACTGAAAGACATACCTGGCATGATAGCGCCCCAGGCCGCCTACAAGCAGCCCCTCTCACCCTGGGGTGAAGGACTTTCCTCTTCCGGGGAACCCTCCTACTACTCCTTCCCTAGGCATTGGTCTCGGCCGGAGCAGCCTTCCATTGAAAAAACAGGCCGAACGTCCAGGACTGGCTCCCAAACGCGATGAGTCAAGACTGAAAGACATACCTGGACTGATAGCGCCCCTGGCCGCCCACAAGCAGCCCCTCTCACCCTGGGGCTAAGGACTTTCCTCTTCCGGGGAACCCTCCTACTACTCCTTCCCTAGGCATTGGTCTCGGCCGGAGCAGCCTTCCATTGAAAAAACAGGCCGAACGTCCAGGACTGGCTCCCAAACGCAATGAGTCAAGACTGAAAGACATACCTGGCCTGATAGCGCCCCAGGCCGCCCACAAGCAGCCCCTCTCACCCTGGGGTGAAGGACTTTCCTCTTCCGGGGAACCCTCCTACTACTCCTTCCCTAGGCATTGGTCTCGGCCGGAGCAGCCTTCCATTGAAAAAACAGGCCGAACGTCCAGGACTGGCTCCCAAACGCAATGAGTCAAGACTGAAAGACATACCTGGCCTGATACCGCCCCTGGCCGCCCACAAGCAGCCCCTCTCACCCTGGGGCTAAGGACTTTCCTCATCCTTGGAACCCTCCTACTACTCCTTCCCTAGGCATTGGTCTCGGCCGGAGCAGCCTTCCATTGAAAAAACAGGCCGAACGTCCAGGACTGGCTCCCAAACGCAATGAGTCAAGACTGAAAGACATACCTGGCCTGATAGCGCCCCTGGCCGCCCACAAGCAGCCCCTCTCACCCTGGGGCTAAGGACTTTCCTCTTCCGGGGAACCCTCCTACTACTCCTTCCCTAGGCATTGGTCTCGGCCGGAGCAGCCTTCCATTGAAAAAACAGGCCGCACGTCCAGGACTGGCTCCCAAACGCAATGAGTCAAGACTGAAAGACATACCTGGCATGATAGCGCCCCAGGCCGCCTACAAGCAGCCCCTCTCACCCTGGGGCTAAGGACTTTCCTCTTCCGGGGAACCCTCCTACTACTCCTTCCCTAGGCATTGGTCTCGGCCGGAGCAGCCTTCCATTGAATAAACAGGCCGAACGTCCAGGACTGGCTCCCAAACGCGATGAGTCAAGACTGAAAGACATACCTGGCCTGATAGCGCCCCTGGCCGCCCACAAGCAGCCCCTCTCACCCTGGGGCTAAGGACTTTCCTCTTCCGGGGAACCCTCCTACTACTCCTTCCCTAGGCATTGGTCTCGGCCGGAGCAGCCTTCCATTGAAAAAACAGGCCGAACGTCCAGGACTGGCTCCCAAACGCAATGAGTCAAGACTGAAAGACATACCTGGCATGATAGCGCCCCAGGCCGCCCACAAGCAGCCCCTCTCACCCTGGGGCGAAGGACTTTCCTCTTCCAGGGAACCCTCCTACTACTCCTTCCCTAGGCATTGGTCTCGGCCGGAGCAGCCTTCCATTGAAAAAACAGGCCGCACGTCCAGGACTGGCTCCCAAACGCAATGAGTCAAGACTGAAAGACATACCTGGCCTGATAGCGCCCCTGGCCGCCCACAAGCAGCCCCTCTCACCCTGGGGCTAAGGACTTTCCTCTTCCGGGGAACCCTCCTACTACTCCTTCCCTAGGCATTGGTCTCGGCTGGAGCAGCCTTCCATTGAAAAAACAGGCCGAACGTCCAGGACTGGCTCCCAAACGCAATGAGTCAAGACTGAAAGACATACCTGGCCTGATAGCGCCCCTGGCCGCCCACAAGCAGCCCCTCTCACCCTGGGGTGAAGGACTTTCCTCTTCCGGGGAACCCTCCTACTACTCCTTCCCTAGGCATTGGTCTCGGCCGGAGCAGCCCTCCATTGAAAAAACAGGCCGAACGTCCAGGACTGGCTCCCAAACGCAATGAGTCAAGACTGAAAGACATACCTGGCCTGATAGCGCCCCTGGCCGCCCACAAGCAGCCCCTCTCACCCTGGGGCTAAGGACTTTCCTCTTCCGGGGAACCCTCCTACTACTCCTTCCCTAGGCATTGGTCTCGGCCGGAGCAGCCTTCCATTGAAAAAACAGGCCGAACGTCCAGGACTGGCTCCCAAACGCAATGAGTCAAGACTGAAAGACATACCTGGCCTGATAGCGCCCCAGGCTGACCACAAGCAGCCCCTGCTCAGCCCTGGGCGCTAAGGACTTTCCTCTTCCGGGGAACCCTCCTACTACTCCTTCCCTAGGCATTGGTCTCGGCCGGAGCAGCCTTCCATTGAAAAAACAGGCCGAACGTCCAGGACTGGCTCCCAAACGCAATGAGTCAAGACTGAAAGACATACCTGGCCTGATAGCGCCCCTGGCCGCCCACAAGCAGCCCCTCTCACCCTGGGGCTAAGGACTTTCCTCTTCCGGGGAACCCTCCTACTACTCCTTCCCTAGGCATTGGTCTCGGCCGGAGCAGCCTTCCATTGAAAAAACAGGCCGAACGTCCAGGACTGGCTCCCAAACGCAATGAGTCAAGACTGAAAGACATACCTGGCCTGATAGCGCCCCTGGCCGCCCACAAGCAGCCCCTCTCACCCTGGGGCTAAGGACTTTCCTCTTCCGGGGAACCCTCCTACTACTCCTTCCCTAGGCATTGGTCTCGGCCGGAGCAGCCTTCCATTGAAAAAACAGGCCGAACGTCCAGGACTGGCTCCCAAACGCAATGAGTCAAGACTGAAAGACATACCTGGCCTGATAGCGCCCCTGGCCGCCCACAAGCAGCCCCTCTCACCCTGGGGTGAAGGACTTTCCTCTTCCGGGGAACCCTCCTACTACTCCTTCCCTAGGCATTGGTCTTGGCCGGAGCAGCCTTCCATTGAAAAAACAGGCCGAACGTCCAGGACTGGCTCCCAAACGCAATGAGTCAAGACTGAAAGACATACCTGGCCTGATACCGCCCCTGGCCGCCCACAAGCAGCCCCTCTCACCCTGGGGCTAAGGACTTTCCTCTTCCGGGGAACCCTCCTACTACTCCTTCCCTAGGCATTGGTCTCGGCCGGAGCAGCCTTCCATTGAAAAAACAGGCCGAACGTCCAGGACTGGCTCCCAAACGCAATGAGTCAAGACTGAAAGACATACCTGGCCTGATAGCGCCCCTGGCCGCCCACAAGCAGCCCCTCTCACCCTGGGGCTAAGGACTTTCCTCTTCCGGGGAACCCTCCTACTACTCCTTCCCTAGGCATTGGTCTCGGCCGGAGCAGCCTTCCATTGAAAACACAGGCCGAACGTCCAGGACTGGCTCCCAAACGCAATGAGTCAAGACTGAAAGACATACCTGGCATGATAGCGCCCCTGGCCGCCCACAAGCAGCCCCTCTCACCCTGGGGCTAAGGACTTTCCTCTTCCGGGGAACCCTCCTAATACTCCTTCCCTAGGCATTGGTCTCGGCCGGAGCAGCCTTCCATTGAAAAAACAGGCCGAACGTCCAGGACTGGCTCCCAAACGCAATGAGTCAAGACTGAAAGACATACCTGGCCTGATACCGCCCCTGGCCGCCCACAAGCAGCCCCTCTCACCCTGGGGCTAAGGACTTTCCTCTTCCGGGGAACCCTCCTACTACTCCTTCCCTAGGCATTGGTCTCGGCCGGAGCAGCCTTCCATTGAAAAAACAGGCCGAACGTCCAGGACTGGCTCCCAAACGCAATGAGTCAAGACTGAAAGACATACCTGGCCTGATAGCGCCCCTGGCCGCCCACAAGCAGCCCCTCTCACCCTGGGGCTAAGGACTTTCCTCTTCCGGGGAACCCTCCTACTACTCCTTCCCTAGGCATTGGTCTCGGCCGGAGCAGCCTTCCATTGAAAAAACAGGCCGAACGTCCAGGACTGGCTCCCAAACGCAATGAGTCAAGACTGAAAGACATACCTGGCCTGATAGCGCCCCTGGCCGCCCACAAGCAGCCCCTCTCACCCTGGGGCTAAGGACTTTCCTCTTCCGGGGAACCCTCCTACTACTCCTTCCCTAGGCATTGGTCTCGGCCGGAGCAGCCTTCCATTGAAAAAACAGGCCGAACGTCCAGGACTGGCTCCCAAACGCAATGAGTCAAGACTGAAAGACATACCTGGCCTGATACCGCCCCTGGCCGCCCACAAGCAGCCCCTCTCACCCTGGGGCTAAGGACTTTCCTCATCCTTGGAACCCTCCTACTACTCCTTCCCTAGGCATTGGTCTCGGCCGGAGCAGCCTTCCATTGAAAAAACAGGCCGAACGTCCAGGACTGGCTCCCAAACGCAATGAGTCAAGACTGAAAGACATACCTGGCCTGATAGCGCCCCTGGCCGCCCACAAGCAGCCCCTCTCACCCTGGGGCTAAGGACTTTCCTCTTCCGGGGAACCCTCCTAATACTCCTTCCCTAGGCATTGGTCTCGGCCGGAGCAGCCTTCCATTGAAAAAACAGGCCGAACGTCCAGGACTGGCTCCCAAACGCAATGAGTCAAGACTGAAAGACATACCTGGCCTGATAGCGCCCCTGGCCGCCCACAAGCAGCCCCTCTCACCCTGGGGTGAAGGACTTTCCTCTTCCGGGGAACCCTCCTACTACTCCTTCCCTAGGCATTGGTCTCGGCCGGAGCAGCCTTCCATTGAAAAAACAGGCCGAACGTCCAGGACTGGCTCCCAAACGCAATGAGTCAAGACTGAAAGACATACCTGGCCTGATAGCGCCCCTGGCCGCCCACAAGCAGCCCCTCTCACCCTGGGGCTAAGGACTTTCCTCTTCCGGGGAACCCTCCTACTACTCCTTCCCTAGGCATTGGTCTCGGCCGGAGCAGCCTTCCATTGAAAAAACAGGCCGAACGTCCAGGACTGGCTCCCAAACGCAATGAGTCAAGACTGAAAGACATACCTGGCCTGATAGCGCCCCAGGCCGCCTACAAGCAGCCCCTCTCACCCTGGGGCTAAGGACTTTCCTCTTCCGGGGAACCCTCCTACTACTCCTTCCCTAGGCATTGGTCTCGGCCGGAGCAGCCTTCCATTGAAAAAACAGGCCGAACGTCCAGGACTGGCTCCCAAACGCGATGAGTCAAGACTGAAAGACATACCTGGCCTGATAGCGCCCCTGGCCGCCCACAAGCAGCCCCTCTCACCCTGGGGCTAAGGACTTTCCTCTTCCGGGGAACCCTCCTACTACTCCTTCCCTAGGCATTGGTCTCGGCCGGAGCAGCCTTCCATTGAAAAAACAGGCCGAACGTCCAGGACTGGCTCCCAAACGCAATGAGTCAAGACTGAAAGACATACCTGGCCTGATAGCGCCCCTGGCCGCCCACAAGCAGCCCCTCTCACCCTGGGGCTAAGGACTTTCCTCTTCCGGGGAACCCTCCTAATACTCCTTCCCTAGGCATTGGTCTCGGCCGGAGCAGCCTTCCATTGAAAAAACAGGCCGAACGTCCAGGACTGGCTCCCAAACGCAATGAGTCAAGACTGAAAGACATACCTGGCATGATAGCGCCCCAGGCCGCCTACAAGCAGCCCCTCTCACCCTGGGGTGAAGGACTTTCCTCTTCCGGGGAACCCTCCTACTACTCCTTCCCTAGGCATTGGTCTCGGCCGGAGCAGCCTTCCATTGAAAAAACAGGCCGAACGTCCAGGACTGGCTCCCAAACGCGATGAGTCAAGACTGAAAGACATACCTGGCCTGATAGCGCCCCTGGCCGCCCACAAGCAGCCCCTCTCACCCTGGGGCTAAGGACTTTCCTCTTCCGGGGAACCCTCCTACTACTCCTTCCCTAGGCATTGGTCTCGGCCGGAGCAGCCTTCCATTGAAAAAACAGGCCGAACGTCCAGGACTGGCTCCCAAACGCAATGAGTCAAGACTGAAAGACATACCTGGCCTGATAGCGCCCCTGGCCGCCCACAAGCAGCCCCTCTCACCCTGGGGCTAAGGACTTTCCTCTTCCGGGGAACCCTCCTACTACTCCTTCCCTAGGCATTGGTCTCGGCCGGAGCAGCCTTCCATTGAATAAACAGGCCGAACGTCCAGGACTGGCTCCCAAACGCAATGAGTCAAGACTGAAAGACATACCTGGACTGATAGCGCCCCTGGCCGCCCACAAGCAGCCCCTCTCACCCTGGGGCTAAGGACTTTCCTCTTCCGGGGAACCCTCCTACTACTCCTTCCCTAGGCATTGGTCTCGGCCGGAGCAGCCTTCCATTGAAAAAACAGGCCGAACGTCCAGGACTGGCTCCCAAACGCAATGAGTCAAGACTGAAAGACATACCTGGCCTGATAGCGCCCCTGGCCGCCCACAAGCAGCCCCTCTCACCCTGGGGTGAAGGACTTTCCTCTTCCGGGGAACCCTCCTACTACTCCTTCCCTAGGCATTGGTCTCGGCCGGAGCAGCCTTCCATTGAAAAAACAGGCCGAACGTCCAGGACTGGCTCCCAAACGCAATGAGTCAAGACTGAAAGACATACCTGGCCTGATAGCGCCCCTGGCCGCCCACAAGCAGCCCCTCTCACCCTGGGGCTAAGGACTTTCCTCTTCCGGGGAACCCTCCTACTACTCCTTCCCTAGGCATTGGTCTCGGCCGGAGCAGCCTTCCATTGAAAAAACAGGCCGAACGTCCAGGACTGGCTCCCAAACGCAATGAGTCAAGACTGAAAGACATACCTGGCCTGATAGCGCCCCTGGCCGCCCACAAGCAGCCCCTCTCACCCTGGGGTGAAGGACTTTCCTCTTCCGGGGAACCCTCCTACTACTCCTTCCCTAGGCATTGGTCTCGGCCGGAGCAGCCTTCCATTGAAAAAACAGGCCGAACGTCCAGGACTGGCTCCCAAACGCAATGAGTCAAGACTGAAAGACATACCTGGCATGATAGCGCCCCAGGCCGCCCACAAGCAGCCCCTCTCACCCTGGGGTGAAGGACTTTCCTCTTCCGGGGAACCCTCCTACTACTCCTTCCCTAGGCATTGGTCTCGGCCGGAGCAGCCTTCCATTGAAAAAACAGGCCGAACGTCCAGGACTGGCTCCCAAACGCAATGAGTCAAGACTGAAAGACATACCTGGCCTGATAGCGCCCCTGGCTGCCCACAAGCAGCTGCCTCTGGGCAGCCTGGGGCGCTAAGGACTTTCCTCTTCCGGGGAACCCTCCTACTACTCCTTCCCTAGGCATTGGTCTCGGCCGGAGCAGCCTTCCATTGAAAAAACAGGCCGAACGTCCAGGACTGGCTCCCAAACGCAATGAGTCAAGACTGAAAGACATACCTGGCCTGATAGCGCCCCTGGCCGCCCACAAGCAGCCCCTCTCACCCTGGGGCTAAGGACTTTCCTCTTCCGGGGAACCCTCCTAATACTCCTTCCCTAGGCATTGGTCTCGGCCGGAGCAGCCTTCCATTGAAAAAACAGGCCGAACGTCCAGGACTGGCTCCCAAACGCGATGAGTCAAGACTGAAAGACATACCTGGCCTGATAGCGCCCCTGGCCGCCCACAAGCAGCCCCTCTCACCCTGGGGCTAAGGACTTTCCTCTTCCGGGGAACCCTCCTACTACTCCTTCCCTAGGCATTGGTCTCGGCCGGAGCAGCCTTCCATTGAAAAAACAGGCCGAACGTCCAGGACTGGCTCCCAAACGCAATGAGTCAAGACTGAAAGACATACCTGGCCTGATAGCGCCCCTGGCCGCCCACAAGCAGCCCCTCTCACCCTGGGGCTAAGGACTTTCCTCTTCCGGGGAACCCTCCTACTAGTCCTTCCCTAGGCATTGGTCTCGGCCGGAGCAGCCTTCCATTGAAAAAACAGGCCGAACGTCCAGGACTGGCTCCCAAACGCAATGAGTCAAGACTGAAAGACATACCTGGCCTGATAGCGCCCCTGGCCGCCCACAAGCAGCCCCTCTCACCCTGGGGCTAAGGACTTTCCTCTTCCGGGGAACCCTCCTACTACTCCTTCCCTAGGCATTGGTCTCGGCCGGAGCAGCCTTCCATTGAAAAAACAGGCCGAACGTCCAGGACTGGCTCCCAAACGCAATGAGTCAAGACTGAAAGACATACCTGGACTGATAGCGCCCCTGGCCGCCCACAAGCAGCCCCTCTCACCCTGGGGTGAAGGACTTTCCTCTTCCGGGGAACCCTCCTACTACTCCTTCCCTAGGCATTGGTCTCGGCCGGAGCAGCCTTCCATTGAAAAAACAGGCCGAACGTCCAGGACTGGCTCCCAAACGCAATGAGTCAAGACTGAAAGACATACCTGGCCTGATAGCGCCCCTGGCCGCCCACAAGCAGCCCCTCTCACCCTGGGGCTAAGGACTTTCCTCTTCCGGGGAACCCTCCTACTACTCCTTCCCTAGGCATTGGTCTCGGCCGGAGCAGCCTTCCATTGAAAAAACAGGCCGAACGTCCAGGACTGGCTCCCAAACGCAATGAGTCAAGACTGAAAGACATACCTGGCCTGATACCGCCCCTGGCCGCCCACAAGCAGCCCCTCTCACCCTGGGGCTAAGGACTTTCCTCTTCCGGGGAACCCTCCTACTACTCCTTCCCTAGGCATTGGTCTCGGCCGGAGCAGCCTTCCATTGAAAAAACAGGCCGAACGTCCAGGACTGGCTCCCAAACGCAATGAGTCAAGACTGAAAGACATACCTGGCCTGATAGCGCCCCTGGCCGCCCACAAGCAGCCCCTCTCACCCTGGGGCTAAGGACTTTCCTCTTCCGGGGAACCCTCCTAATACTCCTTCCCTAGGCATTGGTCTCGGCCGGAGCAGCCCTCCATTGAAAAAACAGGCCGAACGTCCAGGACTGGCTCCCAAACGCAATGAGTCAAGACTGAAAGACATACCTGGCCTGATAGCGCCCCTGGCCGCCCACAAGCAGCCCCTCTCACCCTGGGGCTAAGGACTTTCCTCATCCTTGGAACCCTCCTACTACTCCTTCCCTAGGCATTGGTCTCGGCCGGAGCAGCCTTCCATTGAAAAAACAGGCCGAACGTCCAGGACTGGCTCCCAAACGCAATGAGTCAAGACTGAAAGACATACCTGGCCTGATAGCGCCCCTGGCCGCCCACAAGCAGCCCCTCTCACCCTGGGGCTAAGGACTTTCCTCATCCTTGGAACCCTCCTACTACTCCTTCCCTAGGCATTGGTCTCGGCCGGAGCAGCCTTCCATTGAAAAAACAGGCCGAACGTCCAGGACTGGCTCCCAAACGCAATGAGTCAAGACTGAAAGACATACCTGGCCTGATAGCGCCCCTGGCCGCCCACAAGCAGCCCCTCTCACCCTGGGGCTAAGGACTTTCCTCTTCCGGGGAACCCTCCTAATACTCCTTCCCTAGGCATTGGTCTCGGCCGGAGCAGCCTTCCATTGAAAAAACAGGCCGAACGTCCAGGACTGGCTCCCAAACGCAATGAGTCAAGACTGAAAGACATACCTGGCATGATAGCGCCCCTGGCCGCCTACAAGCAGCCCCTCTCACCCTGGGGCTAAGGACTTTCCTCTTCCGGGGAACCCTCCTACTACTCCTTCCCTAGGCATTGGTCTCGGCCGGAGCAGCCTTCCATTGAATAAACAGGCCGAACGTCCAGGACTGGCTCCCAAACGCAATGAGTCAAGACTGAAAGACATACCTGGACTGATAGCGCCCCTGGCCGCCCACAAGCAGCCCCTCTCACCCTGGGGCTAAGGACTTTGCTCTTCCGGGGAACCCTCCTACTACTCCTTCCCTAGGCATTGGTCTCGGCCGGAGCAGCCTTCCATTGAAAAAACAGGCCGAACGTCCAGGACTGGCTCCCAAACGCAATGAGTCAAGACTGAAAGACATACCTGGCCTGATAGCGCCCCTGGCCGCCCACAAGCAGCCCCTCTCACCCTGGGGTGAAGGACTTTCCTCTTCCGGGGAACCCTCCTACTACTCCTTCCCTAGGCATTGGTCTCGGCCGGAGCAGCCTTCCATTGAAAAAACAGGCCGAACGTCCAGGACTGGCTCCCAAACGCAATGAGTCAAGACTGAAAGACATACCTGGCCTGATAGCGCCCCTGGCCGCCCACAAGCAGCCCCTCTCACCCTGGGGCTAAGGACTTTCCTCTTCCGGGGAACCCTCCTACTACTCCTTCCCTAGGCATTGGTCTCGGCTGGAGCAGCCTTCCATTGAAAAAACAGGCCGAACGTCCAGGACTGGCTCCCAAACGCAATGAGTCAAGACTGAAAGACATACCTGGCCTGATAGCGCCCCTGGCCGCCCACAAGCAGCCCCTCTCACCCTGGGGTGAAGGACTTTCCTCTTCCGGGGAACCCTCCTACTACTCCTTCCCTAGGCATTGGTCTCGGCCGGAGCAGCCTTCCATTGAAAAAACAGGCCGAACGTCCAGGACTGGCTCCCAAACGCAATGAGTCAAGACTGAAAGACATACCTGGCCTGATAGCGCCCCAGGCCGCCCACAAGCAGCCCCTCTCACCCTGGGGTGAAGGACTTTCCTCTTCCGGGGAACCCTCCTACTACTCCTTCCCTAGGCATTGGTCTCGGCCGGAGCAGCCTTCCATTGAAAAAACAGGCCGAACGTCCAGGACTGGCTCCCAAACGCAATGAGTCAAGACTGAAAGACATACCTGGCCTGATAGCGCCCCTGGCCGCCCACAAGCAGCCCCTCTCACCCTGGGGCTAAGGACTTTGCTCTTCCGGGGAACCCTCCTACTACTCCTTCCCTAGGCATTGGTCTCGGCCGGAGCAGCCTTCCATTGAAAAAACAGGCCGAACGTCCAGGACTGGCTCCCAAACGCAATGAGTCAAGACTGAAAGACATACCTGGACTGATAGCGCCCCTGGCCGCCCACAAGCAGCCCCTCTCACCCTGGGGCTAAGGACTTTCCTCATCCTTGGAACCCTCCTACTACTCCTTCCCTAGGCATTGGTCTCGGCCGGAGCAGCCTTCCATTGAAAAAACAGGCCGAACGTCCAGGACTGGCTCCCAAACGCAATGAGTCAAGACTGAAAGACATACCTGGCCTGATAGCGCCCCTGGCCGCCCACAAGCAGCCCCTCTCACCCTGGGGTGAAGGACTTTCCTCTTCCGGGGAACCCTCCTACTACTCCTTCCCTAGGCATTGGTCTCGGCCGGAGCAGCCTTCCATTGAAAAAACAGGCCGAACGTCCAGGACTGGCTCCCAAACGCAATGAGTCAAGACTGAAAGACATACCTGGCCTGATAGCGCCCCTGGCCGCCCACAAGCAGCCCCTCTCACCCTGGGGCTAAGGACTTTCCTCTTCCGGGGAACCCTCCTACTACTCCTTCCCTAGGCATTGGTCTCGGCTGGAGCAGCCTTCCATTGAAAAAACAGGCCGAACGTCCAGGACTGGCTCCCAAACGCAATGAGTCAAGACTGAAAGACATACCTGGCCTGATAGCGCCCCTGGCCGCCCACAAGCAGCCCCTCTCACCCTGGGGTGAAGGACTTTCCTCTTCCGGGGAACCCTCCTACTACTCCTTCCCTAGGCATTGGTCTCGGCCGGAGCAGCCTTCCATTGAAAAAACAGGCCGAACGTCCAGGACTGGCTCCCAAACGCAATGAGTCAAGACTGAAAGACATACCTGGCCTGATAGCGCCCCTGGCCGCCCACAAGCAGCCCCTCTCACCCTGGGGCTAAGGACTTTCCTCTTCCGGGGAACCCTCCTACTACTCCTTCCCTAGGCATTGGTCTCGGCCGGAGCAGCCTTCCATTGAAAAAACAGGCCGAACGTCCAGGACTGGCTCCCAAACGCAATGAGTCAAGACTGAAAGACATACCTGGCCTGATAGCGCCCCTGGCCGCCCACAAGCAGCCCCTCTCACCCTGGGGCTAAGGACTTTCCTCTTCCGGGGAACCCTCCTACTACTCCTTCCCTAGGCATTGGTCTCGGCCGGAGCAGCCTTCCATTGAAAAAACAGGCCGAACGTCCAGGACTGGCTCCCAAACGCAATGAGTCAAGACTGAAAGACATACCTGGCCTGATAGCGCCCCTGGCCGCCCACAAGCAGCCCCTCTCACCCTGGGGCGAAGGACTTTCCTCTTCCGGGGAACCCTCCTACTACTCCTTCCCTAGGCATTGGTCTCGGCCGGAGCAGCCCTCCATTGAAAAAACAGGCCGAACGTCCAGGACTGGCTCCCAAACGCAATGAGTCAAGACTGAAAGACATACCTGGCCTGATAGCGCCCCTGGCCGCCCACAAGCAGCCCCTCTCACCCTGGGGCGAAGGACTTTCCTCATCCTTGGAACCCTCCTACTACTCCTTCCCTAGGCATTGGTCTCGGCCGGAGCAGCCTTCCATTGAAAAAACAGGCCGAACGTCCAGGACTGGCTCCCAAACGCAATGAGTCAAGACTGAAAGACATACCTGGCCTGATAGCGCCCCTGGCCGCCCACAAGCAGCCCCTCTCACCCTGGGGCTAAGGACTTTCCTCTTCCGGGGAACCCTCCTACTACTCCTTCCCTAGGCATTGGTCTCGGCCGGAGCAGCCTTCCATTGAAAAAACAGGCCGAACGTCCAGGACTGGCTCCCAAACGCAATGAGTCAAGACTGAAAGACATACCTGGCCTGATAGCGCCCCTGGCCGCCCACAAGCAGCCCCTCTCACCCTGGGGCTAAGGACTTTCCTCTTCCGGGGAACCCTCCTACTACTCCTTCCCTAGGCATTGGTCTCGGCCGGAGCAGCCTTCCATTGAAAAAACAGGCCGAACGTCCAGGACTGGCTCCCAAACGCAATGAGTCAAGACTGAAAGACATACCTGGCCTGATAGCGCCCCTGGCCGCCCACAAGCAGCCCCTCTCACCCTGGGGCTAAGGACTTTGCTCTTCCGGGGAACCCTCCTACTACTCCTTCCCTAGGCATTGGTCTCGGCCGGAGCAGCCTTCCATTGAATAAACAGGCCGAACGTCCAGGACTGGCTCCCAAACGCAATGAGTCAAGACTGAAAGACATACCTGGCCTGATAGCGCCCCTGGCCGCCCACAAGCAGCCCCTCTCACCCTGGGGCTAAGGACTTTGCTCTTCCGGGGAACCCTCCTACTACTCCTTCCCTAGGCATTGGTCTCGGCCGGAGCAGCCTTCCATTGAAAAAACAGGCCGAACGTCCAGGACTGGCTCCCAAACGCAATGAGTCAAGACTGAAAGACATACCTGGCCTGATAGCGCCCCTGGCCGCCCACAAGCAGCCCCTCTCACCCTGGGGCTAAGGACTTTCCTCTTCCGGGGAACCCTCCTACTACTCCTTCCCTAGGCATTGGTCTCGGCCGGAGCAGCCTTCCATTGAAAAAACAGGCCGAACGTCCAGGACTGGCTCCCAAACGCAATGAGTCAAGACTGAAAGACATACCTGGCATGATAGCGCCCCGGGCCGCCCACAAGCAGCCCCTCTCACCCTGGGGTGAAGGACTTTCCTCTTCCGGGGAACCCTCCTACTACTCCTTCCCTAGGCATTGGTCTCGGCCGGAGCAGCCTTCCATTGAAAAAACAGGCCGAACGTCCAGGACTGGCTCCCAAACGCAATGAGTCAAGACTGAAAGACATACCTGGCCTGATAGCGCCCCTGGCCGCCCACAAGCAGCCCCTCTCACCCTGGGGCTAAGGACTTTCCTCTTCCGGGGAACCCTCCTACTACTCCTTCCCTAGGCATTGGTCTCGGCCGGAGCAGCCTTCCATTGAAAAAACAGGCCGAACGTCCAGGACTGGCTCCCAAACGCAATGAGTCAAGACTGAAAGACATACCTGGCCTGATAGCGCCCCTGGCCGCCCACAAGCAGCCCCTCTCACCCTGGGGTGAAGGACTTTCCTCTTCCGGGGAACCCTCCTACTACTCCTTCCCTAGGCATTGGTCTCGGCCGGAGCAGCCTTCCATTGAAAAAACAGGCCGAACGTCCAGGACTGGCTCCCAAACGCAATGAGTCAAGACTGAAAGACATACCTGGCCTGATAGCGCCCCAGGCCGCCTACAAGCAGCCCCTCTCACCCTGGGGCTAAGGACTTTCCTCTTCCGGGGAACCCTCCTACTACTCCTTCCCTAGGCATTGGTCTCGGCCGGAGCAGCCTTCCATTGAAAAAACAGGCCGAACGTCCAGGACTGGCTCCCAAACGCAATGAGTCAAGACTGAAAGACATACCTGGCCTGATAGCGCCCCTGGCCGCCCACAAGCAGCCCCTCTCACCCTGGGGCTAAGGACTTTCCTCTTCCGGGGAACCCTCCTACTACTCCTTCCCTAGGCATTGGTCTCGGCCGGAGCAGCCTTCCATTGAAAAAACAGGCCGAACGTCCAGGACTGGCTCCCAAACGCAATGAGTCAAGACTGAAAGACATACCTGGCCTGATAGCGCCCCTGGCCGCCCACAAGCAGCCCCTCTCACCCTGGGGCTAAGGACTTTCCTCTTCCGGGGAACCCTCCTACTACTCCTTCCCTAGGCATTGGTCTCGGCCGGAGCAGCCTTCCATTGAAAAAACAGGCCGAACGTCCAGGACTGGCTCCCAAACGCAATGAGTCAAGACTGAAAGACATACCTGGCCTGATACCGCCCCTGGCCGCCCACAAGCAGCCCCTCTCACCCTGGGGCTAAGGACTTTCCTCTTCCGTGGAACCCTCCTACTACTCCTTCCCTAGGCATTGGTCTCGGCCGGAGCAGCCTTCCATTGAAAAAACAGGCCGAACGTCCAGGACTGGCTCCCAAACGCAATGAGTCAAGACTGAAAGACATACCTGGCCTGATAGCGCCCCTGGCCGCCCACAAGCAGCCCCTCTCACCCTGGGGCTAAGGACTTTCCTCATCCTGGGGAACCCTCCTACTACTCCTTCCCTAGGCATTGGTCTCGGCCGGAGCAGCCTTCCATTGAAAAAACAGGCCGAACGTCCAGGACTGGCTCCCAAACGCAATGAGTCAAGACTGAAAGACATACCTGGCCTGATAGCGCCCCTGGCCGCCCACAAGCAGCCCCTCTCACCCTGGGGCTAAGGACTTTCCTCTTCCGGGGAACCCTCCTACTACTCCTTCCCTAGGCATTGGTCTCGGCCGGAGCAGCCTTCCATTGAAAAAACAGGCCGAACGTCCAGGACTGGCTCCCAAACGCAATGAGTCAAGACTGAAAGACATACCTGGCCTGATAGCGCCCCTGGCCGCCCACAAGCAGCCCCTCTCACCCTGGGGCTAAGGACTTTCCTCTTCCGGGGAACCCTCCTACTACTCCTTCCCTAGGCATTGGTCTCGGCCGGAGCAGCCTTCCATTGAAAAAACAGGCCGAACGTCCAGGACTGGCTCCCAAACGCAATGAGTCAAGACTGAAAGACATACCTGGCCTGATAGCGCCCCTGGCCGCCCACAAGCAGCCCCTCTCACCCTGGGGCTAAGGACTTTCCTCTTCCGGGGAACCCTCCTACTACTCCTTCCCTAGGCATTGGTCTCGGCCGGAGCAGCCTTCCATTGAAAAAACAGGCCGAACGTCCAGGACTGGCTCCCAAACGCAATGAGTCAAGACTGAAAGACATACCTGGCCTGATAGCGCCCCTGGCCGCCCACAAGCAGCCCCTCTCACCCTGGGGCTAAGGACTTTCCTCTTCCGGGGAACCCTCCTACTACTCCTTCCCTAGGCATTGGTCTCGGCCGGAGCAGCCTTCCATTGAAAAAACAGGCCGAACGTCCAGGACTGGCTCCCAAACGCAATGAGTCAAGACTGAAAGACATACCTGGCCTGATAGCGCCCCTGGCCGCCCACAAGCAGCCCCTCTCACCCTGGGGCTAAGGACTTTCCTCTTCCGGGGAACCCTCCTACTACTCCTTCCCTAGGCATTGGTCTCGGCCGGAGCAGCCTTCCATTGAAAAAACAGGCCGAACGTCCAGGACTGGCTCCCAAACGCAATGAGTCAAGACTGAAAGACATACCTGGCCTGATAGCGCCCCAGGCCGCCTACAAGCAGCCCCTCTCACCCTGGGGTGAAGGACTTTCCTCTTCCGGGGAACCCTCCTACTACTCCTTCCCTAGGCATTGGTCTCGGCCGGAGCAGCCTTCCATTGAAAAAACAGGCCGAACGTCCAGGACTGGCTCCCAAACGCAATGAGTCAAGACTGAAAGACATACCTGGCCTGATAGCGCCCCTGGCCGCCCACAAGCAGCCCCTCTCACCCTGGGGCTAAGGACTTTCCTCTTCCGGGGAACCCTCCTACTACTCCTTCCCTAGGCATTGGTCTCGGCCGGAGCAGCCTTCCATTGAAAAAACAGGCCGAACGTCCAGGACTGGCTCCCAAACGCAATGAGTCAAGACTGAAAGACATACCTGGCCTGATAGCGCCCCTGGCCGCCCACAAGCAGCCCCTCTCACCCTGGGGCTAAGGACTTTCCTCTTCCGGGGAACCCTCCTAATACTCCTTCCCTAGGCATTGGTCTCGGCCGGAGCAGCCTTCCATTGAAAAAACAGGCCGAACGTCCAGGACTGGCTCCCAAACGCAATGAGTCAAGACTGAAAGACATACCTGGCCTGATAGCGCCCCTGGCCGCCCACAAGCAGCCCCTCTCACCCTGGGGCTAAGGACTTTCCTCTTCCTGGGAACCCTCCTACTACTCCTTCCCTAGGCATTGGTCTCGGCCGGAGCAGCCTTCCATTGAAAAAACAGGCCGAACGTCCAGGACTGGCTCCCAAACGCAATGAGTCAAGACTGAAAGACATACCTGGCCTGATAGCGCCCCTGGCCGCCCACAAGCAGCCCCTCTCACCCTGGGGCTAAGGACTTTCCTCTTCCGGGGAACCCTCCTACTACTCCTTCCCTAGGCATTGGTCTCGGCCGGAGCAGCCTTCCATTGAAAAAACAGGCCGAACGTCCAGGACTGGCTCCCAAACGCGATGAGTCAAGACTGAAAGACATACCTGGCCTGATAGCGCCCCTGGCCGCCCACAAGCAGCCCCTCTCACCCTGGGGCTAAGGACTTTCCTCTTCCGGGGAACCCTCCTACTACTCCTTCCCTAGGCATTGGTCTCGGCCGGAGCAGCCTTCCATTGAAAAAACAGGCCGAACGTCCAGGACTGGCTCCCAAACGCAATGAGTCAAGACTGAAAGACATACCTGGCCTGATACCGCCCCTGGCCGCCCACAAGCAGCCCCTCTCACCCTGGCGCTAAGGACTTTCCTCTTCCGGGGAACCCTCCTACTACTCCTTCCCTAGGCATTGGTCTCGGCCGGAGCAGCCTTCCATTGAAAAAACAGGCCGAACGTCCAGGACTGGCTCCCAAACGCAATGAGTCAAGACTGAAAGACATACCTGGCCTGATAGCGCCCCTGGCCGCCCACAAGCAGCCCCTCTCACCCTGGGGCTAAGGACTTTCCTCTTCCGGGGAACCCTCCTACTACTCCTTCCCTAGGCATTGGTCTCGGCCGGAGCAGCCTTCCATTGAAAAAACAGGCCGAACGTCCAGGACTGGCTCCCAAACGCAATGAGTCAAGACTGAAAGACATACCTGGCCTGATAGCGCCCCTGGCCGCCCACAAGCAGCCCCTCTCACCCTGGGGCTAAGGACTTTCCTCTTCCGGGGAACCCTCCTACTACTCCTTCCCTAGGCATTGGTCTCGGCCGGAGCAGCCTTCCATTGAAAAAACAGGCCGAACGTCCAGGACTGGCTCCCAAACGCAATGAGTCAAGACTGAAAGACATACCTGGCCTGATAGCGCCCCTGGCCGCCCACAAGCAGCCCCTCTCACCCTGGGGCTAAGGACTTTCCTCTTCCGGGGAACCCTCCTACTACTCCTTCCCTAGGCATTGGTCTCGGCCGGAGCAGCCTTCCATTGAAAAAACAGGCCGAACGTCCAGGACTGGCTCCCAAACGCAATGAGTCAAGACTGAAAGACATACCTGGCCTGATAGCGCCCCTGGCCGCCCACAAGCAGCCCCTCTCACCCTGGGGCTAAGGACTTTCCTCTTCCGGGGAACCCTCCTACTACTCCTTCCCTAGGCATTGGTCTCGGCCGGAGCAGCCTTCCATTGAAAAAACAGGCCGAACGTCCAGGACTGGCTCCCAAACGCAATGAGTCAAGACTGAAAGACATACCTGGCCTGATAGCGCCCCTGGCCGCCCACAAGCAGCCCCTCTCACCCTGGGGCTAAGGACTTTCCTCTTCCGGGGAACCCTCCTACTAGTCCTTCCCTAGGCATTGGTCTCGGCCGGAGCAGCCTTCCATTGAAAAAACAGGCCGAACGTCCAGGACTGGCTCCCAAACGCAATGAGTCAAGACTGAAAGACATACCTGGGCTGATAGCGCCCCTGGCCGCCCACAAGCAGCCCCTCTCACCCTGGGGCTAAGGACTTTCCTCTTCCGGGGAACCCTCCTACTACTCCTTCCCTAGGCATTGGTCTCGGCCGGAGCAGCCTTCCATTGAAAAAACAGGCCGAACGTCCAGGACTGGCTCCCAAACGCAATGAGTCAAGACTGAAAGACATACCTGGCCTGATAGCGCCCCTGGCCGCCCACAAGCAGCCCCTCTCACCCTGGGGCTAAGGACTTTCCTCTTCCGGGGAACCCTCCTACTACTCCTTCCCTAGGCATTGGTCTTGGCTGGAGCAGCCTTCCATTGAAAAAACAGGCCGAACGTCCAGGACTGGCTCCCAAACGCAATGAGTCAAGACTGAAAGACATACCTGGCCTGATAGCGCCCCTGGCCGCCCACAAGCAGCCCCTCTCACCCTGGGGCTAAGGACTTTCCTCTTCCGGGGAACCCTCCTACTACTCCTTCCCTAGGCATTGGTCTCGGCCGGAGCAGCCTTCCATTGAAAAAACAGGCCGAACGTCCAGGACTGGCTCCCAAACGCAATGAGTCAAGACTGAAAGACATACCTGGCCTGATACCGCCCCTGGCCGCCCACAAGCAGCCCCTCTCACCCTGGGGCTAAGGACTTTCCTCTTCCGGGGAACCCTCCTAATACTCCTTCCCTAGGCATTGGTCTCGGCCGGAGCAGCCTTCCATTGAAAAAACAGGCCGAACGTCCAGGACTGGCTCCCAAACGCAATGAGTCAAGACTGAAAGACATACCTGGCCTGATAGCGCCCCTGGCCGCCTACAAGCAGCCCCTCTCACCCTGGGGCTAAGGACTTTCCTCTTCCGGGGAACCCTCCTAATACTCCTTCCCTAGGCATTGGTCTCGGCCGGAGCAGCCTTCCATTGAAAAAACAGGCCGAACGTCCAGGACTGGCTCCCAAACGCAATGAGTCAAGACTGAAAGACATACCTGGCCTGATACCGCCCCTGGCCGCCCACAAGCAGCCCCTCTCACCCTGGGGCTAAGGACTTTCCTCTTCCGGGGAACCCTCCTACTACTCCTTCCCTAGGCATTGGTCTCGGCCGGAGCAGCCTTCCATTGAAAAAACAGGCCGAACGTCCAGGACTGGCTCCCAAACGCAATGAGTCAAGACTGAAAGACATACCTGGCCTGATAGCGCCCCTGGCCGCCCACAAGCAGCCCCTCTCACCCTGGCGCTAAGGACTTTCCTCATCCTTGGAACCCTCCTACTACTCCTTCCCTAGGCATTGGTCTCGGCCGGAGCAGCCTTCCATTGAAAAAACAGGCCGAACGTCCAGGACTGGCTCCCAAACGCAATGAGTCAAGACTGAAAGACATACCTGGCCTGATAGCGCCCCTGGCCGCCCACAAGCAGCCCCTCTCACCCTGGGGCTAAGGACTTTCCTCTTCCGGGGAACCCTCCTACTACTCCTTCCCTAGGCATTGGTCTCGGCCGGAGCAGCCTTCCATTGAAAAAACAGGCCGAACGTCCAGGACTGGCTCCCAAACGCAATGAGTCAAGACTGAAAGACATACCTGGCCTGATAGCGCCCCTGGCCGCCCACAAGCAGCCCCTCTCACCCTGGGGCTAAGGACTTTCCTCTTCCGGGGAACCCTCCTACTACTCCTTCCCTAGGCATTGGTCTCGGCCGGAGCAGCCTTCCATTGAAAAAACAGGCCGAACGTCCAGGACTGGCTCCCAAACGCAATGAGTCAAGACTGAAAGACATACCTGGCCTGATAGCGCCCCTGGCCGCCCACAAGCAGCCCCTCTCACCCTGGGGCTAAGGACTTTCCTCTTCCGGGGAACCCTCCTACTACTCCTTCCCTAGGCATTGGTCTCGGCCGGAGCAGCCTTCCATTGAAAAAACAGGCCGAACGTCCAGGACTGGCTCCCAAACGCAATGAGTCAAGACTGAAAGACATACCTGGCCTGATAGCGCCCCTGGCCGCCCACAAGCAGCCCCTCTCACCCTGGGGCTAAGGACTTTCCTCTTCCTGGGAACCCTCCTACTACTCCTTCCCTAGGCATTGGTCTCGGCCGGAGCAGCCTTCCATTGAAAAAACAGGCCGAACGTCCAGGACTGGCTCCCAAACGCAATGAGTCAAGACTGAAAGACATACCTGGCCTGATAGCGCCCCTGGCCGCCCACAAGCAGCCCCTCTCACCCTGGGGCTAAGGACTTTCCTCTTCCGGGGAACCCTCCTACTACTCCTTCCCTAGGCATTGGTCTCGGCCGGAGCAGCCTTCCATTGAAAAAACAGGCCGAACGTCCAGGACTGGCTCCCAAACGCAATGAGTCAAGACTGAAAGACATACCTGGCCTGATAGCGCCCCTGGCCGCCCACAAGCAGCCCCTCTCACCCTGGGGCTAAGGACTTTCCTCTTCCGGGGAACCCTCCTACTACTCCTTCCCTAGGCATTGGTCTCGGCCGGAGCAGCCTTCCATTGAAAAAACAGGCCGAACGTCCAGGACTGGCTCCCAAACGCAATGAGTCAAGACTGAAAGACATACCTGGCCTGATAGCGCCCCTGGCCGCCCACAAGCAGCCCCTCTCACCCTGGGGCTAAGGACTTTCCTCTTCCGGGGAACCCTCCTACTACTCCTTCCCTAGGCATTGGTCTCGGCCGGAGCAGCCTTCCATTGAAAAAACAGGCCGAACGTCCAGGACTGGCTCCCAAACGCAATGAGTCAAGACTGAAAGACATACCTGGCCTGATAGCGCCCCTGGCCGCCCACAAGCAGCCCCTCTCACCCTGGGGCTAAGGACTTTCCTCTTCCGGGGAACCCTCCTACTACTCCTTCCCTAGGCATTGGTCTCGGCCGGAGCAGCCTTCCATTGAAAAAACAGGCCGAACGTCCAGGACTGGCTCCCAAACGCAATGAGTCAAGACTGAAAGACATACCTGGCCTGATACCGCCCCTGGCCGCCCACAAGCAGCCCCTCTCACCCTGGGGCTAAGGACTTTCCTCTTCCGGGGAACCCTCCTACTACTCCTTCCCTAGGCATTGGTCTCGGCCGGAGCAGCCTTCCATTGAAAAAACAGGCCGAACGTCCAGGACTGGCTCCCAAACGCAATGAGTCAAGACTGAAAGACATACCTGGCCTGATACCGCCCCTGGCCGCCCACAAGCAGCCCCTCTCACCCTGGGGCTAAGGACTTTCCTCTTCCGGGGAACCCTCCTACTACTCCTTCCCTAGGCATTGGTCTCGGCCGGAGCAGCCTTCCATTGAAAAAACAGGCCGAACGTCCAGGACTGGCTCCCAAACGCAATGAGTCAAGACTGAAAGACATACCTGGCCTGATAGCGCCCCTGGCCGCCCACAAGCAGCCCCTCTCACCCTGGGGCTAAGGACTTTCCTCTTCCGGGGAACCCTCCTACTACTCCTTCCCTAGGCATTGGTCTCGGCCGGAGCAGCCTTCCATTGAAAAAACAGGCCGAACGTCCAGGACTGGCTCCCAAACGCAATGAGTCAAGACTGAAAGACATACCTGGCCTGATAGCGCCCCTGGCCGCCCACAAGCAGCCCCTCTCACCCTGGGGCTAAGGACTTTCCTCTTCCGGGGAACCCTCCTACTACTCCTTCCCTAGGCATTGGTCTCGGCCGGAGCAGCCTTCCATTGAAAAAACAGGCCGAACGTCCAGGACTGGCTCCCAAACGCAATGAGTCAAGACTGAAAGACATACCTGGCCTGATAGCGCCCCTGGCCGCCCACAAGCAGCCCCTCTCACCCTGGGGCTAAGGACTTTCCTCTTCCGGGGAACCCTCCTACTACTCCTTCCCTAGGCATTGGTCTCGGCCGGAGCAGCCTTCCATTGAAAAAACAGGCCGAACGTCCAGGACTGGCTCCCAAACGCAATGAGTCAAGACTGAAAGACATACCTGGCCTGATATCTGCCCCTGGCCGCCCACAAGCAGCCCCTCTCACCCTGGGGCTAAGGACTTTCCTCTTCCGGGGAACCCTCCTACTACTCCTTCCCTAGGCATTGGTCTCGGCCGGAGCAGCCTTCCATTGAAAAAACAGGCCGAACGTCCAGGACTGGCTCCCAAACGCAATGAGTCAAGACTGAAAGACATACCTGGCCTGATAGCGCCCCTGGCCGCCCACAAGCAGCCCCTCTCACCCTGGGGCTAAGGACTTTCCTCTTCCGGGGAACCCTCCTACTACTCCTTCCCTAGGCATTGGTCTCGGCCGGAGCAGCCTTCCATTGAAAAAACAGGCCGAACGTCCAGGACTGGCTCCCAAACGCAATGAGTCAAGACTGAAAGACATACCTGGCCTGATACCGCCCCTGGCCGCCCACAAGCAGCCCCTCTCACCCTGGGGCTAAGGACTTTCCTCTTCCGGGGAACCCTCCTACTACTCCTTCCCTAGGCATTGGTCTCGGCCGGAGCAGCCTTCCATTGAAAAAACAGGCCGAACGTCCAGGACTGGCTCCCAAACGCAATGAGTCAAGACTGAAAGACATACCTGGCCTGATAGCGCCCCTGGCCGCCCACAAGCAGCCCCTCTCACCCTGGGGCTAAGGACTTTCCTCTTCCGGGGAACCCTCCTACTACTCCTTCCCTAGGCATTGGTCTCGGCCGGAGCAGCCTTCCATTGAAAAAACAGGCCGAACGTCCAGGACTGGCTCCCAAACGCAATGAGTCAAGACTGAAAGACATACCTGGCCTGATAGCGCCCCTGGCCGCCCACAAGCAGCCCCTCTCACCCTGGGGCTAAGGACTTTCCTCTTCCGGGGAACCCTCCTACTACTCCTTCCCTAGGCATTGGTCTCGGCCGGAGCAGCCTTCCATTGAAAAAACAGGCCGAACGTCCAGGACTGGCTCCCAAACGCAATGAGTCAAGACTGAAAGACATACCTGGCCTGATACTGCCCCTGGCCGCCCACAAGCAGCCCCTCTCACCCTGGGGCTAAGGACTTTCCTCTTCCGGGGAACCCTCCTACTACTCCTTCCCTAGGCATTGGTCTCGGCCGGAGCAGCCTTCCATTGAAAAAACAGGCCGAACGTCCAGGACTGGCTCCCAAACGCAATGAGTCAAGACTGAAAGACATACCTGGCCTGATAGCGCCCCTGGCCGCCCACAAGCAGCCCCTCTCACCCTGGGGCTAAGGACTTTCCTCTTCCGGGGAACCCTCCTACTACTCCTTCCCTAGGCATTGGTCTCGGCCGGAGCAGCCTTCCATTGAAAAAACAGGCCGAACGTCCAGGACTGGCTCCCAAACGCAATGAGTCAAGACTGAAAGACATACCTGGCCTGATAGCGCCCCTGGCCGCCCACAAGCAGCCCCTCTCACCCTGGGGCTAAGGACTTTCCTCATCCTTGGAACCCTCCTACTACTCCTTCCCTAGGCATTGGTCTCGGCCGGAGCAGCCTTCCATTGAAAAAACAGGCCGAACGTCCAGGACTGGCTCCCAAACGCAATGAGTCAAGACTGAAAGACATACCTGGCCTGATAGCGCCCCTGGCCGCCCACAAGCAGCCCCTCTCACCCTGGGGCTAAGGACTTTCCTCTTCCGGGGAACCCTCCTACTACTCCTTCCCTAGGCATTGGTCTCGGCCGGAGCAGCCTTCCATTGAAAAAACAGGCCGAACGTCCAGGACTGGCTCCCAAACGCAATGAGTCAAGACTGAAAGACATACCTGGCCTGATAGCGCCCCTGGCCGCCCACAAGCAGCCCCTCTCACCCTGGGGCTAAGGACTTTCCTCTTCCGGGGAACCCTCCTACTACTCCTTCCCTAGGCATTGGTCTCGGCCGGAGCAGCCTTCCATTGAAAAAACAGGCCGAACGTCCAGGACTGGCTCCCAAACGCAATGAGTCAAGACTGAAAGACATACCTGGCCTGATAGCGCCCCTGGCCGCCCACAAGCAGCCCCTCTCACCCTGGGGCTAAGGACTTTCCTCTTCCGGGGAACCCTCCTACTACTCCTTCCCTAGGCATTGGTCTCGGCCGGAGCAGCCTTCCATTGAAAAAACAGGCCGAACGTCCAGGACTGGCTCCCAAACGCAATGAGTCAAGACTGAAAGACATACCTGGCCTGATAGCGCCCCTGGCCGCCCACAAGCAGCCCCTCTCACCCTGGGGCTAAGGACTTTCCTCTTCCGGGGAACCCTCCTACTACTCCTTCCCTAGGCATTGGTCTCGGCCGGAGCAGCCTTCCATTGAAAAAACAGGCCGAACGTCCAGGACTGGCTCCCAAACGCAATGAGTCAAGACTGAAAGACATACCTGGCCTGATAGCGCCCCTGGCCGCCCACAAGCAGCCCCTCTCACCCTGGGGCTAAGGACTTTCCTCTTCCGGGGAACCCTCCTACTACTCCTTCCCTAGGCATTGGTCTCGGCCGGAGCAGCCTTCCATTGAAAAAACAGGCCGAACGTCCAGGACTGGCTCCCAAACGCAATGAGTCAAGACTGAAAGACATACCTGGCCTGATAGCGCCCCTGGCCGCCCACAAGCAGCCCCTCTCACCCTGGGGCTAAGGACTTTCCTCTTCCGGGGAACCCTCCTACTACTCCTTCCCTAGGCATTGGTCTCGGCCGGAGCAGCCTTCCATTGAAAAAACAGGCCGAACGTCCAGGACTGGCTCCCAAACGCAATGAGTCAAGACTGAAAGACATACCTGGCCTGATAGCGCCCCTGGCCGCCCACAAGCAGCCCCTCTCACCCTGGGGCTAAGGACTTTCCTCTTCCGGGGAACCCTCCTACTACTCCTTCCCTAGGCATTGGTCTCGGCCGGAGCAGCCTTCCATTGAAAAAACAGGCCGAACGTCCAGGACTGGCTCCCAAACGCAATGAGTCAAGACTGAAAGACATACCTGGCCTGATAGCGCCCCTGGCCGCCCACAAGCAGCCCCTCTCACCCTGGGGCTAAGGACTTTCCTCTTCCGGGGAACCCTCCTACTACTCCTTCCCTAGGCATTGGTCTCGGCCGGAGCAGCCTTCCATTGAAAAAACAGGCCGAACGTCCAGGACTGGCTCCCAAACGCAATGAGTCAAGACTGAAAGACATACCTGGCCTGATAGCGCCCCTGGCCGCCCACAAGCAGCCCCTCTCACCCTGGGGCTAAGGACTTTCCTCTTCCGGGGAACCCTCCTACTACTCCTTCCCTAGGCATTGGTCTCGGCCGGAGCAGCCTTCCATTGAAAAAACAGGCCGAACGTCCAGGACTGGCTCCCAAACGCAATGAGTCAAGACTGAAAGACATACCTGGCCTGATATCTGCCCCTGGCCGCCCACAAGCAGCCCCTCTCACCCTGGGGCTAAGGACTTTCCTCTTCCGGGGAACCCTCCTACTACTCCTTCCCTAGGCATTGGTCTCGGCCGGAGCAGCCTTCCATTGAAAAAACAGGCCGAACGTCCAGGACTGGCTCCCAAACGCAATGAGTCAAGACTGAAAGACATACCTGGCCTGATAGCGCCCCTGGCCGCCCACAAGCAGCCCCTCTCACCCTGGGGCTAAGGACTTTCCTCTTCCGGGGAACCCTCCTACTACTCCTTCCCTAGGCATTGGTCTCGGCCGGAGCAGCCTTCCATTGAAAAAACAGGCCGAACGTCCAGGACTGGCTCCCAAACGCAATGAGTCAAGACTGAAAGACATACCTGGCCTGATACCGCCCCTGGCCGCCCACAAGCAGCCCCTCTCACCCTGGGGCTAAGGACTTTCCTCTTCCGGGGAACCCTCCTACTACTCCTTCCCTAGGCATTGGTCTCGGCCGGAGCAGCCTTCCATTGAAAAAACAGGCCGAACGTCCAGGACTGGCTCCCAAACGCAATGAGTCAAGACTGAAAGACATACCTGGCCTGATAGCGCCCCTGGCCGCCCACAAGCAGCCCCTCTCACCCTGGGGCGAAGGACTTTCCTCTTCCGGGGAACCCTCCTACTACTCCTTCCCTAGGCATTGGTCTCGGCCGGAGCAGCCTTCCATTGAAAAAACAGGCCGAACGTCCAGGACTGGCTCCCAAACGCAATGAGTCAAGACTGAAAGACATACCTGGCCTGATAGCGCCCCTGGCCGCCCACAAGCAGCCCCTCTCACCCTGGGGCTAAGGACTTTCCTCTTCCGGGGAACCCTCCTACTACTCCTTCCCTAGGCATTGGTCTCGGCCGGAGCAGCCTTCCATTGAAAAAACAGGCCGAACGTCCAGGACTGGCTCCCAAACGCAATGAGTCAAGACTGAAAGACATACCTGGCCTGATATCTGCCCCTGGCCGCCCACAAGCAGCCCCTCTCACCCTGGGGCTAAGGACTTTCCTCTTCCGGGGAACCCTCCTACTACTCCTTCCCTAGGCATTGGTCTCGGCCGGAGCAGCCTTCCATTGAAAAAACAGGCCGAACGTCCAGGACTGGCTCCCAAACGCAATGAGTCAAGACTGAAAGACATACCTGGCCTGATAGCGCCCCTGGCCGCCCACAAGCAGCCCCTCTCACCCTGGGGCTAAGGACTTTCCTCTTCCTGGGAACCCTCCTACTACTCCTTCCCTAGGCATTGGTCTCGGCCGGAGCAGCCTTCCATTGAAAAAACAGGCCGAACGTCCAGGACTGGCTCCCAAACGCAATGAGTCAAGACTGAAAGACATACCTGGCCTGATAGCGCCCCTGGCCGCCCACAAGCAGCCCCTCTCACCCTGGGGCTAAGGACTTTCCTCTTCCGGGGAACCCTCCTACTACTCCTTCCCTAGGCATTGGTCTCGGCCGGAGCAGCCTTCCATTGAAAAAACAGGCCGAACGTCCAGGACTGGCTCCCAAACGCAATGAGTCAAGACTGAAAGACATACCTGGCCTGATAGCGCCCCTGGCCGCCCACAAGCAGCCCCTCTCACCCTGGGGCTAAGGACTTTCCTCTTCCGGGGAACCCTCCTACTACTCCTTCCCTAGGCATTGGTCTCGGCCGGAGCAGCCTTCCATTGAAAAAACAGGCCGAACGTCCAGGACTGGCTCCCAAACGCAATGAGTCAAGACTGAAAGACATACCTGGCCTGATACCGCCCCTGGCCGCCCACAAGCAGCCCCTCTCACCCTGGGGCTAAGGACTTTCCTCTTCCGGGGAACCCTCCTACTACTCCTTCCCTAGGCATTGGTCTCGGCCGGAGCAGCCTTCCATTGAAAAAACAGGCCGAACGTCCAGGACTGGCTCCCAAACGCAATGAGTCAAGACTGAAAGACATACCTGGCCTGATAGCGCCCCTGGCCGCCCACAAGCAGCCCCTCTCACCCTGGGGCTAAGGACTTTCCTCTTCCGGGGAACCCTCCTACTACTCCTTCCCTAGGCATTGGTCTCGGCCGGAGCAGCCTTCCATTGAAAAAACAGGCCGAACGTCCAGGACTGGCTCCCAAACGCAATGAGTCAAGACTGAAAGACATACCTGGCCTGATAGCGCCCCTGGCCGCCCACAAGCAGCCCCTCTCACCCTGGGGCTAAGGACTTTCCTCTTCCGGGGAACCCTCCTAATACTCCTTCCCTAGGCATTGGTCTCGGCCGGAGCAGCCTTCCATTGAAAAAACAGGCCGAACGTCCAGGACTGGCTCCCAAACGCAATGAGTCAAGACTGAAAGACATACCTGGCCTGATAGCGCCCCTGGCCGCCCACAAGCAGCCCCTCTCACCCTGGGGCTAAGGACTTTCCTCATCCTTGGAACCCTCCTACTACTCCTTCCCTAGGCATTGGTCTCGGCCGGAGCAGCCTTCCATTGAAAAAACAGGCCGAACGTCCAGGACTGGCTCCCAAACGCAATGAGTCAAGACTGAAAGACATACCTGGCCTGATAGCGCCCCTGGCCGCCCACAAGCAGCCCCTCTCACCCTGGGGCTAAGGACTTTCCTCTTCCGGGGAACCCTCCTACTACTCCTTCCCTAGGCATTGGTCTCGGCCGGAGCAGCCTTCCATTGAAAAAACAGGCCGAACGTCCAGGACTGGCTCCCAAACGCAATGAGTCAAGACTGAAAGACATACCTGGCCTGATAGCGCCCCTGGCCGCCCACAAGCAGCCCCTCTCACCCTGGGGCTAAGGACTTTCCTCTTCCGGGGAACCCTCCTACTACTCCTTCCCTAGGCATTGGTCTCGGCCGGAGCAGCCTTCCATTGAAAAAACAGGCCGAACGTCCAGGACTGGCTCCCAAACGCAATGAGTCAAGACTGAAAGACATACCTGGCCTGATATCTGCCCCTGGCCGCCCACAAGCAGCCCCTCTCACCCTGGGGCTAAGGACTTTCCTCTTCCGGGGAACCCTCCTACTACTCCTTCCCTAGGCATTGGTCTCGGCCGGAGCAGCCTTCCATTGAAAAAACAGGCCGAACGTCCAGGACTGGCTCCCAAACGCAATGAGTCAAGACTGAAAGACATACCTGGCCTGATAGCGCCCCTGGCCGCCCACAAGCAGCCCCTCTCACCCTGGGGCTAAGGACTTTCCTCTTCCGGGGAACCCTCCTACTACTCCTTCCCTAGGCATTGGTCTCGGCCGGAGCAGCCTTCCATTGAAAAAACAGGCCGAACGTCCAGGACTGGCTCCCAAACGCAATGAGTCAAGACTGAAAGACATACCTGGCCTGATAGCGCCCCTGGCCGCCCACAAGCAGCCCCTCTCACCCTGGGGCTAAGGACTTTCCTCTTCCGGGGAACCCTCCTACTACTCCTTCCCTAGGCATTGGTCTCGGCCGGAGCAGCCTTCCATTGAAAAAACAGGCCGAACGTCCAGGACTGGCTCCCAAACGCAATGAGTCAAGACTGAAAGACATACCTGGCCTGATAGCGCCCCTGGCCGCCCACAAGCAGCCCCTCTCACCCTGGGGCTAAGGACTTTCCTCTTCCGGGGAACCCTCCTACTACTCCTTCCCTAGGCATTGGTCTCGGCCGGAGCAGCCTTCCATTGAAAAAACAGGCCGAACGTCCAGGACTGGCTCCCAAACGCAATGAGTCAAGACTGAAAGACATACCTGGCCTGATACCGCCCCTGGCCGCCCACAAGCAGCCCCTCTCACCCTGGGGCTAAGGACTTTCCTCTTCCGGGGAACCCTCCTACTACTCCTTCCCTAGGCATTGGTCTCGGCTGGAGCAGCCTTCCATTGAAAAAACAGGCCGAACGTCCAGGACTGGCTCCCAAACGCAATGAGTCAAGACTGAAAGACATACCTGGCCTGATAGCGCCCCTGGCCGCCC
>BSDF01000021.1:0-26979 GCA_027925045.1 Hypotaenidia okinawae | reverse complement strand
GTTCACAGCCACCAGGGTTAATATCCCAGAGTAAGAATGACTGATATTAGTATGGTTTATACTCTAGAGAACAAACGAGAAAAACACTAGTACGTTTATACTACTCTAACAGGAAGAGGAAATATTATCATCTATCCTGTAAAGTATTCACCCCCACCCCCAAACACAGATGTAAATCACTATCACAGCTTGTGGGATAGTCCCACGGCCAGGCAGGGAAACAGTAAACACCATGGATGTCAAGAGCTGGATTGCCACCAAAGGAGTGGACAGAGGGTAACATAAGAAAGCGTGTTTTACCCTCTGGTTCCCATTTTGTTTAAGGAGCACACAGCTTTTGTGGATCTTGCTACTGGGCCCATTTTGTAAGGCTGGAAGTAATTCCATTATGGATTTATCTCTTTCTCCTCCTAACACTTCCTTTGTAGGATCAGCAAGTCACGTTTCTGCAAGGTCAAAATTGGTTTTTCACCCTCTAGAGACCCAACCAGTCTTTCCTTCCAAGCAGTTTAATAGCCTGTATCTCCCGAAAACATTTCAGTTGTGGGGTGGCTCCTCTGACTCCCTTGCATTATATACCTTGAGCTAAAATCCAAGCACCTTTTCAAGTGCCACATGAGGACTCCTAGACAGAGTATATATAAAACTTCAGGACTCTTACGTCTGGGTCAAAACACCTACTCCTTATGTAATAAAGTAAAATAATCACAGTCCCTAATACATAAAGGTTACTACCCAAGCATGCAAACAGAAGATTATACAAATATTCAGTCAACACAACAAACTTACTGTAAGTCAAAGAATTACTTCAGGTTCAAAGTTGGTAGTAGACTCTGTTTTCGTTCTGTCACTGTCACTACTTGAGATTTCGGAAAAATCCCTTGTGCACTCAAACTCTGTCTTCAGAAATTCATCAGACATTTTTGAACAGATTAACAAAATGATGAAAAGGGGGTCAAGCTTTTCACCTGCCAGCCCTACCAGCATCCCTTTTCACCAACATCTATAACTATGAGACACAGTAGCAACTGTTAATTAATGGTGCAGTCATGTTTAATTCCTGATACTTATGATAACATGATCCTGATGGACTCATTTAGCATTAGGAGTGCCATTGGTCATTAACTCAGATAAAAAGTTTCCCTTTTCAACTCTAATATTAAACATACCAACTGATAATTACAATCTTGAAATACTACAGACCTTCCCTACACTAAATCTTACAATTGAACTAGAAGAAAATTTAACCTCCTGGCAGGTAAAAAGGGAATAGCATGAAAACTTTGTTCTATCTAAGCCTTAAATACCATGCACAGTAAGATTTAAAAAAAGAAAAAAAAAAAGAAAAAGAAAAAGCTGAAGTGGAACAGGAGAAAAATGTGTGTCTTCAATTCATCCAGAAAATAAGGAAGCCCTTAGGAGGCTCTGCACAAGACACACAACTTGGGTTCAACTCTTGCGGTTTTCACTTCCAGTAATAATTATCACATGTAACACACAGACAGAGACCACCGTGTGCCTTCCAGGATCCTACACCAGCTGCCAGAAGGAAGTCTGAAATCTCTACCCACGTACACAAGTCAGAACCTGAGATCTCCAAGGCTGTCTAACTCCCTCTGGTGCTGCAAAGCCACGCACCCCACCAACCCAATCCCATCTGCAAACCACACCACCAATTCCTCAGTTCCCTTCTTCACAGCTTGCTCCTGTACTGCAGGTAAGCTGTGCCTCCTTCTCCACATCTCTGCTTAAGCTGTTCATTGTCTCACGTAAGGAACTGGCCCTTCTGCACGTGACTCTTCAGACCCACTACGCAGTCTTGCAGATCAAATGACAGGAACTTAGCAGCACTTAGAAAAGCAAGATGAATGGCAAGGCTAACTAAGTTGATGCTGATGGAGCACGTTGCTGTGGCTGACAAGTGTTTCCAGAAGGGGTAATTCATAAATTAAACCCAAAACATTAGTAACTCCAGCACAACCCAGCCCAAACAGCCCTTCTGGCAGGAGCCTGCTCCTCCAGCTGATTCCCGAATCTCATGTAGGAGGTTGGAAATTATAATGGACTGGCTCGTAAGGGAAAGCAGCATACTGTTAAAGTTAGCATATCAAATCCATCCCACACCTAGAGAAACTGCCTACTGCAAGAGCAGCTGAGGGCAGGCAGCACCTCGCACACACGCTGCTACCTGTGTCTGACTGAGGTAGAAGATCAGCCTTTCTGCAGCTCTGCCTACCACCACTTCCATAACACAGGGATGTTTCTGAGAAGAGGGGGGAAAGGTTAGGCTTTGACACACCAGATCAAAGACATTGATAACTGAAAGCCACACATTAAACTTGTTTGGAACAATCTGATGCAGCTGGTGAATGACATTTTCTTTCAAACACAATCTGGATAGTAAATCTTAAAAATAAATCCTGCTGCTTTGTGTGCTGGTACATGAGAGAGGGCCTGTTCCTTTTCCAAAACCTCTCTCAATCATCTTTTTATTGCTATGCACTGCTACTGCCCAAAGGCAGGCTCGGAATCTCTAGTTAACGGACACAGAAAATAATACATATTTTTACTGAGCAGACATCAGTTACACAGAGGAGCAAACATGATCCTTCTGATGGAGATCTTTCCGTAACCACATTCAACATCTCTCAGAGCTCTCAATTACAGAACCTCCCAAACCACACCACTAGCACACTACAGACAATATTTTGTGATCCAAGCAAACAATTTTATGCTACCTACAGAAATGGAGCAGTAAAAAATACTTCTGCAGATTACATCCTGCTACAGCCATTGTTCGTGAAGAGGTCTAAGCAGATTACAAGGACCTTTTACTCAGTGTGGCTTTGATTTTCCCCTACACGCTTCAAAAGAGCCTGAAAAATACAAGTCAACTTCACCCAGGCTTGTTTGGGTGTTGAGTATCACCACCTCTAGCTAGGTACCTCAAAACTTTAAATACAGCCAAATGAGTTGAGTGCTGTCATCTCACTTAACTTGGCTGACTGCAGAAAAGCATCCTAGAAACCTGCTTCCTCACTCAGCTAATTCACCTTCCCTGCCTGGCCGTACAACAGCCGAACAGCGCGCCAGTGCCAGGCACTGAGGCACTGGCTTTTCATGTTCATTTCATATCTCTTGTTGGAGTGAAGCCATGACAGAGGCATTTATTATTCCTTTTCCTCCAAGCTCGTACCTACACACAAAAAAGGTCCCCTCTGGAACACCAGTAAAAAGCAGTTAGCTTATTTTGCTAAAGCAACATGAAGTAACTGTAGTTAACTCTTATCTTTAGAAAGCAAACCTAGTTTTAAATTTAATAGGCTCTTTTAAACAGAATCATGTTACAGCCTAATTCTTCCACATTCTACTTAGGATGTTCAAACAACCCTTCAAGTACTCCAGAGAACAATGCCCACCCCAAACTTCAGTGAGGGCTCTTTTTCAAGTGACACCCATAACACAGCTTTGACTTTTGAGGTTAACTCAAGCTTTATAAATACAGCACAGTGTCAAGTACTGCTTTTAGATAAGTACCAAAGAGGGAATGCTCCCATTTGCATTTTCCCCAAATGTCAATACTTCCAATGAAAAACAGAGAGTTAAAAAAAAAACCAGGACATTTTGTTTATCTTTGCTACTCTACAGCTACAAACAAGGTGGGAAAGGCAGAAACCTACTTGCTCCAGAAGCCTAAGTGTCATCGGACCTGTCTTCTCTTTAAATCAATGCCTCGCTGTATCTTTCAGCGTCAGAATACTTGCTGTACGTCAAGCTCCTAGTGACTAGGAGCTACCACCTAGTAACAGCTCTGTTTAACAAGTCAGTTAATGTTATATGCAGAACATTATGATAAATCAGTCTTCCTCCCAGCCCCCTTTTCTTAACCTGCATTCAAAATAGGAAAGGCAGGGGGCTTTTAATACTAAAAATTAATATACTATGTGGGCATCATTTTAGTCTCCCTGCAAAGATATTTAGAGACTAAAAGGACACTGGTGTAAGAGTTTTCAAATCAGGCCCTAAAAATATTTTACATTCAAAGAGAGCGACATTCACAGAGCAAGTTAGCAGCTGAGCTCAAAGTCTCCTCAGCCCTGCAAACCACCATTCTCACAGCCACAGCTGCATTTATGGGAGAGAGATGCACAGCCATATGTATTTACAGCATTACAAAAGAAACCAACATAAAAATCAGTGCTGGGTTCTATGGTGGGAAGCGTCATCCAGATGGCAGACAAGTCTCAAATCATTGCTGCAGGCAGCCAAGAAAGAGACCCTGGGTGGAGGGATGCCGCACCGGCAGGCAGATGAACTACAACTGCAGCTCTCCATCAGCACGACCAGCCTCTTCAGCCAGGTGCTGAGGTAGTAGAGATGTGGTGTGAGACACAGCCGGCAGTGTGCTAGAGTCATGCTCCTGGCACCAGGACCTGAAATCAAAAGGCATCTCTGCAAAACAGCTCCAGACAGAAGGAAGTGGATTCCACCGAGGGGGTCGGGGGAAATCCCCCTTTTTCACCAGAACAGCTACAGGAAACATGGGAACCACTGAACCATCGGGCAGAAAGGTCTGAACAGCTCTCTTCTACACCAGACTGAGCTCCCAGCGAAAGCACTATCTTCGCACGTGCACCAGAGTAACCTGCTTACGTGTGTCTCAGGAACAGCAATAGCTGCAAGCAACCTGGCATTATGCAGAAATCAGGCTAGACTTTACTGAATTATCACGTCACCCTTAAGACACAGATATCCCCTCAAAATCAACAGATACGACTGAGCTGGCTCAACACCCCCGCAGCCTCTTCCCTTCCTCCACTGACTTACATTTACCACCCCTTGCAATCAGACAGACAATTCTCCAGCCTGGCTCCTCACCATACCGTAGAGCAGTCACTTGCCTTCACAGTTAAGGGCAGCACAGGTCCCAAGACCTGGCTTAGAAAGCACAGGTGGAAGGGGCCAAGATTTAATCCCACCTTGCACAACGATTTAGGAACAAGTGCAGTGGTCCCAGCACAGGCGCCTGTGCAAAGCTCAGCAGGGATCAATGGCAAGTTCCCGTTGGTTCAGGCACTTTCACCTTTGCTTTCCAACTGTCACTGACTCCCAAGAAGGGCCACTGTTGGATACCAGAGATAAGCACCGTTATGCAGTAATGGAAACGGAGAGATGAATACACTGCATTATCTCGGAGAGAGACCAAGAGCTTCACAAGTAAAACAGGCTATAGCATCACTGAATTCAGCCTCCAAAGGTCCCTTCCTTTTATCATCTAGTGCACACTCTCACCGAGGCATACCTTACTTCTTACTGCTAGCTGGCTGAAGGCAATTTCACTGTCTATAAGGAGCACCCACAAGCCCTGATGGACTCAATGCCGGGAACAAAGTAAGTAGCGTATGGGCCACATTTCAGAGACAAGGATTTCCTAGCAACCATGTCATTATTTGCCGTGTTTTATTGCACTGGGTTAACAGTTTGTGGGGGTTTCAATTACGTAGACACAGCCCTACGAAATACAAAAAGAAAAAATAATCACTGGGGAAAATAACAGCCTAACTTAATTGGCAGATCAGCTTTCTCAAGAAGATTTATCCACACGCTGCTTCCGTTTGACACTGACGTTCTCAGCATTTCCACTTAAAAATAAAATTCCACTGCAGACTACAAGTGGAAATTCTTTACCCTGTTTCCTAAATCAAGAAGTTTGCTAACATTTCCTCCATTAGCCTAGGTGGCATCATCCTCACGCTCATTCACCATCAGAATCACCAGAAACAGCTTCTAGCAGGCGATGCAGCTTCCTTAAAGCAACAGAGCAGTTCCCAGCCATCATCACACTCACTGCTTGGCACGCAGCATTTCTTGGGTATTTATTTTGGCAATCTCTTCCAAAGCTTGCTGGGGCTGATGGGTTTCACAATCGGATTCCAAAATGAGCAGCCCAAATGCAAGTTACTCATTCTGAATGCATCATGGGGAAGGAATCCGCCGACTTTTTACTCTGCCTGAATCTTACGAGCCCTCTCCCTCTAACACTGAGCTAGCTTCACAACAGGACTGACTGCAGCTCCCAGCCACGGAGGAACATTCCTGACTAATCTCAGTGTGTGCTGGATTTCAAGGATAAATTAACACACTTTTTTTCCCCCGCACTGGCTCTGCCATCCATCTCCACTCTAAGTTATTCAAGTTAACAGGCAAGAAAGAGAGGTACAAACACCAAGGTGAGTCCCTCCTCCCAAAATACACGTCTGTTTAACAGCAATGTTTCCACTGGCTGGAGAAAGTGAGGTAGTAATTGTGTGCAAGCTGCATGATGCTATAAATCAGAGTGAGTACATTTTGAGGTTCAAATAACCTCTCTTACACAAACTTGGCTTGAAGAAGGGACTTTCTCAAAGAATAAGAGCAGAATCCCCTCTTTGCAACAGAACAAATGACAAAATCCACACGCCCTCTGTATCAAAAGCCATTATTGAGAACATCATACACCTGCACTCCTGAGGGTCAGATTTAAAACCAAGACCCATTTGCATTTACACAGTCACAGTTAGCAGGCAAATCTCCCAGCTGCAAGAAACATACCTACAGCAATATGGACAGAAGGCAAAGACTCCAGACCTTGTTTGAGTCCTGAATGCTGAACAACAGGCCCTAAGGATCTGCAAATTTATTGAGAAGATTAAAAGCACACAGACACCTAAAGGGATTTTCAAAAGCACCTAAGGAACTTCACAGCCTTTGAAAATTCTACTCAGCATCTGCTCGCATCTTTAGAAACTTAAATACATTTGAAATCCAAGCCCAAGAGCATACTAAAGGCAAATTCAATCTGGGGAACCAAACAAAAACACTAGACCTCATATTCCCCACAAACTGTGTTTATTCACATTTGTCTTAGTTGAGGAAAGCTTTTTAGATGTTTTTCTTCTAGGTTGCCTGGCACGAGAGACAGCGGGGGAAACTGTGCATGTGACAGAATGCTGAATCCAAGGACAAGAAGAGGCAGGTCGCTCTAGGGGACAGCATGCTTAGCAGGGGTTCAGAAGAAATGCAGCCCTGCAACGTGACCTGCACAATCATTTTCCCACTCTGAGCCACAATCTTCCCAACATTTCTCAGCCTACTGAGTTCACACGGTTTTTGGGTCAGAGAATCTCTCTTACTATGTATCTGAGCAAGGGCTGGTCCACAGACATCATGACCTCTAAACACTGCGATAACTCAGGTACATCAAAACCCCATTTCTAGACGATGACCCTCAAACCTCCCAGCTCTAGACCCACTCTTTGATAGGAATCTGGTTAACCACGTAACATTTAGAACAACCTGAGCCTACCACTGGCTACAGTTTTTCCATGGATGCCTGTATATAATACTGCTGTTCAAGCTGAAGGGTCCTTAAATACCTAAAGCATGTTTAAGTACACTGTAATGTGTCTGTCTTTCTATAGATAAGCAGAGACCTTTTTTTAATATCTATAGACACAGAAGAATGCCAGCAGTAGGCTCTGGGATATGTAACTGGCATTTTATAAAGGTCACGTTCTCATGCAGAAAGGCTGCTGACGGTTAGTTACATTAAATTCCACATTTACACCAACTCTCCAAATCAAGGACGCTAAGAACGTCCCTAAATAATGGGCTGGTCCCTTCCCGCTGCCCCGACACCTGTGAGCCTGCAGCGGGGACAGAGGGGTGAAATGCCGGGAGACAAATGCCAGGAGCTGGACCACAGCACGGAATGGCCCCAGCTGTGGGCACAGGGCAGGGACACAAATTACTTGGCTAAAGAGAAATATCTCTCTCCTATCAAAGTCCTTTGGGGAAAGGAAAGCTATGCTGCTGATACCGAGGCCCTGGGACTCCACGGGAGTCTGATCCAAACCCACTGCAACCTTATTCTAAAGACAAATACTGCCCTTGGGACAAGTCCCTGGAAGAAACACTGGTTGCCCAGACAGAGCTGGGAAACTAATGCTCTCAGTACTGTCTCAATGTAAAACCACATGACCTTCTTCACCAGACACTCACAGAACACATCAAAAGGTGATGCTCTTGAAAGGTTTCACCCGTTCAGGTTATTTGGTTTGGGTTCTTTTTCACATGGGTTGATTTGAAAAGTGACACAAACAGGTGGTCACAAGTGATTTGAAAAGTGACACAAACAGGTGGTCAGGTTGTACAAGATAATCCAGAAGTGAGGTCAGGTGAAATTCATGGAAGGATAAACCAGAAGGAGGTCTGGAGTTAGCGGGGCTCTGATTTTAAAGGACAAATTTTAAGAGAACACAGAAAGGGAGGAACACACAGAGCTGCACTCAGCTGCACGATGCAGCTCACCAGGAGAAAAGCCAACGCCTTCAGCCCAGAAGATGCCATAAACGTGAATGTCCACCATCAGGGAGCAAGTCATCTGGGAGGACAGGACCCCAAGTCTAATGGGTCACTTCAAGAAGGGCGCTGAGAACAAGCAGATCATCTCCTGGAGATGGAAAGGTCCTGCTCAGCATGGAGCTGTCCACCTCACTGAACAGGGAGTGCATGGACAAAGTGGTTTTAGTTTTTTATGTTATTTAAAAAAAAATAAATGATTTATTACTATTTATGTATTTAACTTTTCCCATTCTGTCTTTTGACACCGTGCCAAGAAGACAGGACTGTGTCAGGAGGGAGAGGACACTGTGCAGAGCGGTGAAGCTTGAGAAGAAAAGGTGTCCTTCTCTGCAAATGTCTGGACAGTGCTGAGGGACACTTCACCCCACCTCACCTGGGAGGCTGGTGGAGGGGAGAGAAGCCCATCTTCCTGTTCTGGGTTTGTGCTCTTGGCCATCCCGAGGCAGCCCGGATGGATGCCTTTAGTCTGTGAGACTCCGCTTGTCTCATCAGGTCAAAGTCAAAGCCAAGGCTCCTACTTTAGCATGCTGTAACCCACACTGGCACCTCCTCCTGACTGCAGAGCGTGCCCACACAACCAGCCCAGGGCTGCATGTCCACCTGCATTCGTGACAACATATCCCACCCACCACCTCCAGCCACAGCCACGCTGAGAGCCAGAGCAAGGCTCAAAGAGTGACAGAAACAGGACAGGGATGTGAATTTGCACTGTTCACTAAGAAATGGAAATCAAAGAACTGGGTGCACCCCAAGTGTGGGTGCAGAGGAAGCCAACACACAACAAGAGAGAAGGCGCACGCGAGAGAAGGCCCCACCTGGAGTGTTGTGTCCAGTTTGGGATAAAAAAGCCAGGGATCCCCTGGAGAGAGTCCAGAGGAGGCTATGGAGATGATGAAGGGCCTGGAGCATCTCCCCTGTGAAGAAAGGCTGAGTGAGCTGGGGCTGTTCAGCCTGGAGACAAGAAGACCAAGGGGGGACCTTAATAATGTTTATCACTAGCTGAAGGATGGGCTGCAGGGGGAAATGGGCAGCCCCTTTTCAGGGGCCTGTGGGGACAGGACAAGGGGCGATGGCTGCAACTTGGAGCACAGGAAGTTCTGCACCAACATGGGGAAGAACTTTTCCCCAGTGAGGGTGAGGGAGCCCTGGGCCAGGCTGCCCAGGGGGTGTGGAGTCTCCTTCTCTGGAGACATTCAAGACCTGTGCAATATGAGCTGGGGAGCTGCTCTGGCAGGGGGCTGGACCTGATGATCTCTCAAGGTCCCTTCCAGGCCCCTATGATTCTATGAGACCCTGCGTTCTAACACACCCAGTGAGGTGCTGCCCAGACTGACTGGAAATGGGGTGCTAATGGTTAAAAAAGGAGGTGAAAACATGATTTTGGCGAGGAAATGCTCAGGTCTGACCTCAGCAGCACCGCAGGGTTGTGAGAGGTTCCCACGGGAAGGGGAGGGAACATCCTGCCGGTACGAACTGCACACACACTGTGGTGGGTGTTCATCAGAGCAGCCCAAAAGCTTCCTCATCATGGGGAGACAACTGATCCATCAGCAAAGGAACTGGGCAACCTCCTTCACCTGGAATTTCATATGGAGAACCATCAGTGGAGACAGAGAACGCGGGGACTACAGGAACCTTGTTACATGAACCAATGTCTGATTTGAGGGGAAAAGCCATCAGCAGAGCACTGAGCAAGAACATGGGGCAGGGGAGCAATTGCTCATGAATTTTCTCCTGGATCATTTAATATTTTTATTAATAACTTTGGCACAAATTTTAGAGGTTCACCAATAAAATCTGCTGATGTATTCCCAGGCATCAGGCCGGATAAAGCAGCAATTGAAATGCTGCAGAAAAATATATGTAGAATGGAGCAGAAAGGATGTTAAACCCAGCAGCAAAACCAGGTGCACTGGAACTTGAAACACTGTCCCATGAGCTGGGAACCTGCAGTTGACAGCCACAGATGAGAAGAAGTAAGTATGTGCCCAGGATGGGGTGATCATCACCTGCTACAAGGATACAGCAAGGAAAAGTGTTTCCCAGAGATCTATCTTGTGAACGTGGTGCTGCCAGTGCTGTGGCACCCGGTCCCCATCAGCCCCTCCCCAGAGTGCTGGGTGGCACTCTGCTCACCTCATCAAGTTTAACTGAACCAACACCAGGTGAGGAGAAGAGAGCAGAGCGACCAAAAGGCGAGCTCTTCTGAAGGACAGACTGCTCTCTGCCTACTTCCAGAAGGAGGAGAACTAAGTTAAGGTAAAAGACGATGTTAAGACAAGGAGACATGGACACCAAGTTGTCCAAGAAAAAATTTGGTCTAGGAACTAAAAGTTTCTTAAAATTCACCAAAAAACCCATCCTGGAGCAGCCTCCAGTGGGAAAAGAAAATCACCAGCTCTGGGGTTAAAGCAACACCACATGCTGTGGTGCCTGCAAGAACAGGACCCCAGGCTCCATGGTCCAGAAAGTCCCTCCAGTCCTGTGTGTTCAGATGGCTCCAGATCAGCTCTACCTGTTCATAACGTTTCACAGCCCATCCTTCTTCCTATTAACAGCAATCACCTCCCCCTTCTTGCAGATCTACTGTTTTCTGATGGACAACTTGATCTATTTCCCCTTGTTTCCAGGGTTACACCTTACTGATGGAGGCAGAATGCCAGGATGCAGCTGACCTGAGGGCTGCTGCTGCAGACCTTCCTCCTGCCCCAAGCATACACACGAGTTCTCCACGATATCCACTGTGGTTAATCAAGTTGGTTCTGGGAATGGAGACCCGCTCCCAGGCCAAACCAGTGACTGTTCTCTAGAAGAACCAGCTGCTGTTCAGGCACATGAGCACCAGTACTGTAGAGGGAACAAGGCAGGACACACAGAGGTGAAGATGATACCGCTTGGTGTGGTTCAAGCTGATGTACAACTGCCCCCTCACTCTTCCATGGCCAGCCTGAACCTCTCAACATCACCGGTACCCTTTCTTTGCCCTCACCAGAAGCCACGGCAATGTGTACATAACCATGTTTATCTTCATCTTTCAGGTGCTTGAGAAAAATGCTGGATGACCAGATGCCCAACAATCCCCAAGACCAGTATGAACTGCAAGGCTAGGTGTTATCACTCCCCCAGACAGTGGTTTCTCTTTCTTTACTCCCTGCAAACACTCTAACCAAGAGTTCAGGACGGGCAGGTCTCAGCAGCATGTCCTAGCTGGTGCTCTGTCTGAATTTCCCTGAATTCTGACACTAAAGTGCTCTTTACACTTTCCCACCCTGACAGGCAGCACAGCTCTTGGCACAGACACCACTGACATCTCACGATGCTTAGAAACCATGTGTGAGCTACAGGACCCTCACCAGACAAACCTGCTACCATGCCCAGACCCTAGGGCTCTTCCTCCCCTCCTCCATCTCTTGACAACAGGGTGCTTCTGCACTAAAACAGGGGTGTTTCCTCTAATCCAGGGTTCCCCAGAGGAGTCACTTCTAGTCCCAGTAACTAGACACGCTGCTCGCTCCTGCACCGTAGCCACCCCACTGGCTACACTGCTCCTTACAGCACCCCACAGCTCCCTGTGCCTGGCACCAGCTGTGCTATCAGCCACCGAGGAAGCAGAGCAAGGTCACGCCAAGACCCTCGTGCTCTTTATGCTGCTGCCAGCACCCTCCCCTGAGCATGGGCGCTTCAGGAGATGCCATGAAGCACCAGTGGCATTAGGCCGCTGCTTTTCCTCCCACGGTTCTTCCTAAGCACCCATATCAAATTCCTGCTTTTCTTCTCAGAGCCATAACTGCCCAAAGGATTAACTCTGGAAAGACCTCAAACAGCTCTGTGCTGATTCGGGGAGCAGAGAGGTAGTGGAGAAAGCAAGACAGGAGAGCAGATCGAGCAGATCAGCACAAGACACTTGTCAACTACCTCAAGAGGGTGCAGATAGCTAGCTTTCATCCCCTCCAGGACCAGCAGTCCTACAGCAGCAGTTCATCCTCCTGAGCCCCACAGCTGCCCTGGGGAGGCAGCTGTCACCCCAGGGGTTGGTGTCATTAGGGAAAACTACTGCTCTTCTTGTTTTCCACTGCTTTAAGAGCAATTTTGCAGCCTGACGATTTGCATCATGGCATGAACTGTCTTGCAGGGGGTGTTGCTTCAACGCAGCACAGCGTAAGCTGCGCCAAGAAAAGCAAAGGCACCTCTGCCTCTGATGGCTGCAGCACCATCACCCAAGGGGCAAAGCTCCCACCAAGGGCTGGACCAGCCGGCAGCAGCTTCACAGCCACTCTGGAAACTGCTCTGCTTGGGTTTATTTCCATTTCTATTTACACTTTACCTGCCTCTCTTCTGTTTCTCAGGCAGAGCCTGTCAACTTAATTCCTAACTGGATGAAGTCGCGCCAGTCGGATTACAGGAAGCAGGAAGGACTGGGGGACAAGGAGAAGAGGGAAGACAAGGAGACAGCATGGATCAGCAGAGAACCTCCAGGCAGAGATGGAAATCAGACCCACAGGCAGAAAATACAGCCACTGGAATCCTGAGCAAAAAGAGCCCCGCAGGCACTTGTGTGACACTGGGTGTGATGCAATGAGCCCCGCAGAGAGAGGGCTCTGAATCACACCCTGCCTCCTGAGATCAAGATAAAACCTGGGTTAAGACACGGAGCACCTGGGGTCCCCACAACACTGCCCCCACCCCAGCTCCTACCTGGTAGAGACCTGTCGTGGTCCTACTCGTGTGCCCGCTGCACGTGGCTGTTCTGAGTGAAAGGCTGGTTCCCAAAGAGGTTGTCACTGCAAAGACTGTGGCAGAGCTTCTCCAGGAAGCGGAGGACGCAGGTGATACTGTTGACTGCTGGCAGGTTCAGAGTGTGCCGTTCCCGACCAAACACAGCTGCAGACAGAAACAGAGCCCAACACGTAAACCCCCAGCAAAGGCAGGAGACTACGCCCAGGGCTGCACAGCCAGCTTCTGTACCTCAGCATCGCTGGGCTACACTAGAGCAAACGAAAGCCACTGCCTTCCTCTGGCTGAGCGCTGGCCGGCTCGCTGCCCCGGGACAGGCTCCGACCAGTCTGCTGCTTAAAACTAAAAACTGGGGAATTTCTTGTCTTTCCAACAGGAGACCCAGAAATCCCACCTGTCCCTCCTCCTCCCGGGGCTCGGGCAGTGCTGGGGGAGGACAGGGGAGGATGCTACCCCGGCTGAGAGCAGGGCTGGCTTCTGCCACAGGCTATCTGCTCGGTCCCGAGTCAGCCACCAGCTATCGCTTCACTGACACGGACGGCTGGCAAGGAAGGGAAGACAGACATCTTCTGTCTGCCCCTAGCCCATGACTGCACCAAGCTTCAGGAGAGACACCTTCCAAGGAGCGACTCCTCGCCACCACACCACTGAAGGCAAAGTGCTGCAGGCCAGTTCTCACCTGAGATGACCTCTCCCCCGTGGCCTTGTTTTTAAGAAGGAGAGGACTGTTTTCTGATGATAAGCCCAGGCAATGCAGGCCGGTACTGCTTGCTGCAGGACAACAGGAGCTCGAGCTGGTCCAAAATGGTCTGGCAGCTGCTGAACTTTCTTCTTGCCTAGGTGGGGCCCAGTGCTGCCATTCTTGTTCAAGTAAATGCAAACTGCCAAGATGAGAAATGTCTTTGCCGTTAACCCACTCAAGAAAGCAAGAAACAGATGCCTCAAATCCAGCCGGAGAGATGCTGGGATTTTAAGACTCTCAAACCAACCACAAAGGGGAATCCACCACCACTGCCTGTCTGCATCCTAACAGCAGAGGGGAACCACCTCCAAACTCTTCCTGCCTCACACTCACCTTCCAGGCTGCTGCTGTTTCCCCTACGCTTTCCCCAGCACTCAGGCTCCCAAAGGCAGGCTGCAAAGCGCTCCCCAGGCCAGCCAGGGAAGGGGCCTGTGATGTTCAAAGGAGATGAAGGAACACAGCACCCACTTTCTAGGGACACTGCATTCTTTAGGTTCCTCTGAAAATGGGCCACATATGTTCTGGGGAAACAGAGAGCCCTCGTGCTCCAGCGCATGACTGAACATAGAAAAGGCAGCTTTGCACTTCACTTTCCTGCCCGGCTCATCTCCAGCTCCATCTCACAGCAATAGCAGAGCGTCAACCCCATCGCTCCTACTCCTCCTCTGCTCCCTCTTGTCCCTGTCTGCCTCAGTGTCCTGTCTCAATCTGGGCACGGCCACTGTCCCTCAGCAGTTGTTTGGCACCTCGCTGCAGCTCTGCCTGCACGGTTTGGCAGAGCTCACGCTCTGGGCTTGCAGGAGGTGCTGCACACCCCCCTGCCCTGGGCAGAGCAGGCCACGAGAAGGGCCCCTCGAGCTGTGGAGTCACTAGCATGCGCATGGTAACCTGGGGAAAGGGGTCCCTGCACCGACCAGATGGACTCACACCCTTCCTACGACTCCGTGATCTCCAGAAGGGATGGAGAGGTAAGTGAAGGGCTGATGGGAACTCCTGGACCTCTCTTCCTCCCAACACGGTCTCTATCAGACCAGCCTTTCTGGAACTGTAACACCTGCTGGTCTGTGGTTTAGAAAGAAACAGGAGTATCTTGGTGTGTCACTTCCTAACTGATGTGGCTCCTAACTGTGCAACCTTGTCACGAATGCGGTTCAAGACCCTTACCCGTGGGAGCCTCCATGGCAGAGCTGGGGATCGTAGCAGCGTCCTGAGGCACGGTGCTTGTGTCTGGTTCCAGGGTACTGGTTGTTGGAGAGGTGGGTGCTGGGTTCAGCAATGTCCTGGGTTTCCTCTGCAGAAAAAAAGGAGATATTTCTCCTTTTATCCCTGCTCTCCTTCACCACCCATGATCACTACTCTCTCTCCTTTGCATCCAACAGACAAGGCACTGTGGAACATGACACACTTCTGATGGTGATGACGGGGAGGCTCAAGAACCTAGTAACCAATACGTGTGCATTTTATAAACCACAATCCTGAAAACATAACAAGCCTGAGATCTGCCACCTCTGCTTGACTTAGACTGGCCACACACGATGGATGGAAGAGCTTACTCCACAGTTTGGCCACCCTGTCACGATCACAGCATCTGCCATGCTACTTCACAGCGAATGCAGCTCCACAGACACAATTTCTTGACGGAAAGGATCTTCAGGACACAGACCTTCTCTACAGCTCTGGGGCTGGACTCTGAGGGATATTCCCAGCCCACGTACCCCTCTGGTCTCCTACTTGCTGCAGTCACACAGCCAGAGGCTGAGACAAACGTGCACAAACACACGCAGGCACCATCCCATGGCAGAACCTGCAGCACCTGCTTTTCACCCGCCTCTGTCAGCATCAGCTTTTACCTTACTGCCAGGCTTGGGGCCTCTCTTTCTGGGGAATTTCCAAGGCTCCACTGACTTGGAGGGTGTAGGCATGGGGTGGTGGATTAGCGCTTTGGTGGTTCGACCACGCTCCTTCCCTGTTCGGCGACGCCTTTGCCCTTGCTGCTGCCCCAAACCAGTCTTTGTGCTACTGTGCAGGCTAGGTTTCTCCGCGTTTACTCTGGAGGCAGGTAAAGGGCTCTTTGGAATCACAACTGAAATAAAAAGAGAAAAAGCAAATATCATTAAATCAGGTGAGAATCAAACAAGAGCAGCCTCCATCTTTATACAGCGTCACATGGAAAAACCTGGCCCCTTGGCAGCCCCCGGAACAGAGGCTGCTGCTCTCCAGGCCAGAATAAAAACCAAGTGCATTGATCCTTCCTTCAACGCTTGAGCTGTGGGACACTGTGGCTTAGCCTGGATGGGCTGAACTCCAGAAGGATCATGCTGTCAGCCATACCTTCCTTCCTGAAAATAACTGGCACCTACAGCTCTTCCTCCTGCCACTGGTGACCTGCCAAGGACCACGTAAAATGCACTCAGAGCATTCCTTGAAGGATCAGTCAAGGCCTGCCTGACAGCCAGAGCCAGTCCTGTGCTGGAAATCCCCTCTCTCAGGGCAGAAGTCAAACTTGCTCTGTCCCTAAATTACCAGTGAGCTGTGGCGGAAGGTCCCAGCTCCAGCCCCACGCCTGTATGGACTATCGCTCCCGGTCCCGAGTAACAGCTCACCTCAGTCGGATCTGAACTGCTACTCCTCATGTACTGCCAGAGGTCAGCACACTGCCAGCACATGGGCTCTTCCTTCACATCTTCACACACTTTCCATGACAAAAGCAGGTTTCTGGGGTATTTCACCACCCTGAATTTGGTCATTCATCTTTCCCGAGTCCAGCTAAGGCCAGGGATGGACTGGCCCAGCTCAGCAGACCAATGCTGCCTTTAGATTTAAATTTCTGCTAAACCAAAACAAACCCAAACCCTCCTAGACTCTGACAAATGCCCAGCGACCTCCAGGATGTCTCGTGGCTGTGACCTGGAAGCCTCACTGTGTCCTCAGCGTGAGGGCTCTGAATCAGAAGGGAAAAACCCCTCTGGGAAGTGAGGAGCTTTACAGCTAAGAAGAAGATCTTGGCCAAGGAAACAAAGTGCTCTAGAAGGTTGATGCTAGGACAGCAGGCTGCCCTGACAGTGCCACCACTGTGGGCATACAAAGAGATTTCTAAGGTTTTTCTGAGGAGGGTTTTCTGAGCGGTTACTCTGAGCAAGGACTCATTCCGCTGGCACAAAGGGCTGTTTCCTGCCCACAGCTCAGAAGCAGCAGAGCCGGCTCCGACTTGCTTGGGGCCTGGAGAAGATCAGCGGCTGCAAGGTGACAGCAGCAAGCCCTGAGCCTGGAGATGTTCCAGGAGCTGTGAACTACTTCACCGCACACCACAGCGCAGACCGATGAATGGTGTGGCTGCTGCGGGGAGATCTGCCAACGGCCCCATCAGTGGTGGCTTATTATGGGCTTGTGTGAAGGAGCCACTGGAGCTGGAGGATCCTGCTTTGCTCTCCTGCTCTGACTCCATACACCACACAGGGTACCCTGTGCTCTCCACGGGGAGCCTGGGCATGAACCTGGCTGGGAGCTGAGGGACACCAGCAGGATTCCTGCTGCTGCCACTGCCAAACCTGTCCATTTGCTGCTGTGAGATGCACAACTCTGCTGGCCCTGCCCTACCACACCGAGCTCCTGCACGTTCCCACAAGCAATCTGCATCACAAGTGAAGCACAGAAGATCCAGCAGTTGTCTTGAGGTGGTTTGCACCCACCCTAACCTCACTCTGCAGGGCTGCAAGTAACAGCGTGCTCGGCGCATCCAGGAGTCAGCCCCGTTCCGCTTGTCGTGTGGGCAGGGCAAGGTTTCTGGTCTCCTCAATTTACTTTTCTTATTTTTCATTTTATTTCCTGGCTTCTCTGCATTAGGGTTCTGTATCAGATGCAGAGCAGAAGTGCACAGTCATTTGGGGATCCAGCTTCCCAAGTGAAGTCCTGTTTTGTGTCGGGCAGATACAGAGAATCATGGTAAAAATAGAGTCTGACTTCTCTTTATAGATGTCAGTGCTAACAGCACCACTACTTCCCTGGCAAGAAAAGGAATACAATAACACAACTGCTTCTTACAGCTGATGGTTTTCCAGGATGGCGAGTGTCACCTGCTGCAGGTGACATCTGGCATGGAGCTGTGCAGCAGAAAGGAATGGCAAGAGGACAGGCACTGATCGCTGAATCGGCGTGCCTCCAGCCTCACATGTGCACAGCTGATCTCAGCAGAGAAATATTTCTATTGAAGGATTGACTGGAATCCCACAAGTTGATAGAACAAGGATAAACCCAGGTAAAAGGCTCTAAACTTCACAGAAACTCCTAAACATCAAAGGGACGTGCAAAACGTGGGGGTATCTCACTTGCAAACTGCACCAATGCTCTGTGCCTCAGCCAAGCTGCTCTGCAAGGAGGTTTCTCTTACGTGGAAGAGAAAGCAAGGACTCTACAGCCAAGCTGAGGAGCAAACACAGGATCTCAGTGCCAGCAGTGAAAACCCCACCGCACAGTGCGTGTGGTAGGCTGGGCTGCAGTGGGCAGAGGTGCTGCACCGCACCCTTGGCTCCCAGGCTGGAACCACGTCACACAGCAATCCCAGTGCCAGGGAAGAGATGAACTCCTGCTGTGCTTATTTGCACTGGGTAATTGCAGAATGAAAACCAGTTTCATCTTTTGGTACAAGAAATGCCAGAAATACCTACTGTCCACTGCGGCTGTGAAGATGTTACAGGTAACATTAATTTGCAAGGCTTAAGGAATCACTGGCTTGTGCTGAGGGCAGTAAAAGCTTATCCCCAGGGGTGGGCAGCCCACACACAGGAAACCGCCTTTCATTCAGCCAGGCCAGGGGGGTTCCCACTGGTGCCCCTGGCACCACGTCCCACAGAGCTGCAGGGATGGGTGAGCTGCTGCAGCTCCACAAACCAGGTTCAGTCACACCTGCATGTGCAGCCAGGCTGTAAATCCACAGGGAATGACCCAGATTGCTGCTTCGTGCCTCACAGGACTGCAGGACACAGTGCTGAGCCCACCGCTGAATATGCACCGATGTTTCTGCCCTGTGGCTGCTGCACCCAGGCTGATACAGCACAGAAACGTTTCTGCCCCGGAGCCACTGAACCTTAGGAAGCCCTGTCAGCCCAGCACCCAGCGCCCTCCAGCAGCCCTGCCTGGCTTTTGGCTGGACTTAAACCAGAGGAAAACACCCCCCCCTCGTGCTCATTCCTTTCTCTTGCCCGTCCCAGCTGCGTGAGGAGGAGACACCAACCAGGTCAGAGCGGAGCCGTCCCACCAGCTGCACCCCGGCACACAGACCCACATCTGCCCACGCTGCATCCTGGCACCAGGGCATTTCTAACCTCTCCCAGTGACTGGCTGCTTCCTAGAGGAACCTACAGGTTTTGACAGATGTCTGTTACTTTCCTCCTGGCTTTCAGCCCCTGGTGGTACAAGGATGTGGTCACCAAGCACAGGATGGCTGTGGGAAGGAGCGGTGCACAGGGCTCAGCACCTCACCCAGCTCCAGCAGTGGTAACTGCTGTGCCCAGCTTATCACACTGAGAACAGTGCCCACGGAGCCCTCAACCGCCAGAAGCTTCCATCTACCCCATCTTACAGTGCCAGCCCAACCATGAGCATCTGCCAGGGACATCCCCACCTCCTCCTTCTCCATACCAATGTCTTTACCTCGTGTTGAGCTGCCAAGAGGAGCCAGATTTTCAGGGATATCTTGCAGGGCCCACTTAGAAAATCAACAGTTTGGTGTTGCTGAGAAAAGGGGTGTCTCTGCGCCACAGCTCTGGTGCTCACATGGGATCTGAGCAACCTGACAGAGCCCCAAGCTGGCCATGCTTCAGGCAAGGAGCTGAACCATGCAACCTCCAGAGATCCTTTCTGCCTGGAGTTCTTCTGTGATCTCAGCTCGTAGCTAATCGTTTCAGCTCATTAATGAAAGAGAAAACTAGTCAGCAGAAGTTTTCTGCTGGTTTAACTGTCTTGTTTTGGGTCAAACAGGTATCTGGGTCAGCACAAGGGCAAACACACGGGCTGGGTGCCATTGGTTGCATCACCCAGAAGATGTGGGATCAAACACACCTGAATTCTGAGCCAAGGAAAAGACAGGCACCCCTGGCTGCATTATTGTCAACAAGAGCCCCAAGTTTCCTGCAGAAACAAAAAGACTTGGCAAAGAATCCAAAACTTTGGGCTCCATTTCCCAGTGCCACAATGTCCCTTCCCAGCTGACACACAGTACCAGCTGCCCAGGACACCGTGACCCCAACTATCACTTCCAGAAGACTCTCTGAAGTCGCTGTTGAGGGTTAGCCAAGACTAGAAAGCAGCACTTGTCACTCATCAGCTTACCTCGGGCTTGTCACAGCTTGAAGAAGACAAAAGTATGTCCTTGAGTAAGAATAACAGAGCCAACCCTTAGGAAAACGTGGAATGGACAAGTAGAAGATGGAGAATCATTTCCTACTTCTCCCTCTGATTCACCAGCTTTTGAACAGTTATTGGCTGTGGGAGCACAAGCCCTGAAATCTCTGCTTTACACGCTGGGGGCTACTGCACGCTGCTGCGTCACTTCTCTAGGGGTACCAGGAATGGCCACCCCAGTGTCCCGAAACAGAGGGGTGCTTTCTGAAAAGACCAACAATGCCATTCATAGCCATTTTAAAGCACCTCTGAAGAGTGCTCTGTGGGGACCTGTGCAGTGGCTCTTGGGCACTGCAGCTGCCCCTTGTCCCATCTTCAGCACTGCAGGACCCAAAGAGCTGGGGTAGAGAGACACGTTTCAGACAAGCAAATTGGCCAGAGAACAGAATCACAGCATCACAGGGGTTGGAAGGGACCCCCAGAGCCCATGGGGTCCAACCCCCTGCCAAAGCAGGGTCCCTAGGACAGGGCACACAGGGCGGCATCCAGGCGGGGCTGGAATCTCTCCAGAGAAGGAGACTCCACACCCCCTGGGCAGCCTGGCCCAGGGCTCCCTCACCCTCCCTGGGGAAAAGTTCTTCCCCATGTTGGTGCGGAACTTCCTGTGCTCCAACTTGCAGCCATCGCCCCTTGTCCTGTCCCCACAGACACTGAGAAGAGGCTGGCCATGTCCCCCTGTGTCCCACCCTTGAGATATTTATAACCGTTGACCAGATGCCCTCTCAGGCTTCTTTTCTCCAGGCTGGACAGCCCCAGTTCTTCCAGCCTTTCCTCCTAGGGGAGATGCTCCAGTCCAATCTTGCTGAACCCTTCCCTGGATGCAGCAGTCCAAGCCTAGACATATCTCAAGGCTGCAGCTGGACAGGAACCAGAGCTCAGAGCCTGTCCAAGAGTAAGATGTGGAAGCTTCGAACCTCTGTGATTCTTCCCAAAGCAGAGATGGTCATCACTGGCCACCACGAGCACACTGGGGCCTAAAGATGGGCTCAGGGAAGGGTCAGTGTTTGGGACAGCCTGAGCTCTCAGTGGGCAGGGCAGGCATAACACAGGAGAAGAGGTCAGAGCTGGGTGGGAGACACGGGCCCCCTGCAATGACAGTCATGAGGAACGATCCTCCAAATCCTGGAATTTAAAAGCCAGGATACAATTATTTTGATAATTCATTATCTCTTAATTTCCCGCAGGGATTCCTGCTCTCCAGCCTAAGACGTCTGCTTGAGCTGAGGCTGAGAGATCAGAGGATGCATCTAATACCATAACCCAGCAAGAGGATCCAAGCACAGCCTGGTTCAGTCTCTTGTGAGATGTTCTCCTGATCAGTTCACTCCCCAAAACACATAAACACATCTTCTTTTTACACAAGGTTTGTTTAGTTTGGGCTTTCAGCTGCTGACAGTTGCTGCTCCCTCACCTGCAAGCCAAGAGGTGCCTCACTCACCCTCTCAGCCCTCACTGGGCAGTGGTTACATGGCAGCACGTGCAAAATACAGAGCCAGGGTCCCTCAAGCTGCCTCTGTCCTGCTCATCCTGATGATCAGGTTGCATTTCAATGTCCATTTTTGGACAGGACATCCATAGGCATGTGAAGAGCAGCTTCGAACTCAAGCAACGTCCTACACATCCGTCGAACCTGAGAAAGGCTCTGAACATCCGTCACGAGTGCCCCGATTCCTAAAGGTTTAGAAATCTGCATGGCCTGGAGCAACAATTCTCTTATTTTAATTGTCTGCACGTGCTTAGATGAGCTGATGCTACTGCACATCCCCCTGGTACAACCTGTGCCGGTTTTACCTGTCTCCAGAGTCACAGTGATGCCAGCAACTGGTACTTGGCTTTGCACAAGCCTGGCTTTACTCCTCTCCAGGCAGCGTTCCTGTGTGCCCGAAGCCCTGGGGGTAACTACCCTCAGCACTGTGTGAAGGCACTGCAGCCAGGGGCCTCAGACACCTTCCCAGGACCTCGCTACACTGTACAGCACATCCCAGCACAGCACGTCCCAGAATCACAGCATCACCAGGTTGGAAAAGACCTTTAAGATCATCAAGTCCAACCATTCCCATCCTAAGCTAAACCAGATCCCTGAGCACCTCATCTACACGCTGGCAGCCAGAGGTTTAGCGACTCGCCCCAAGTGCCAGGCTGAGAACAGCATTGCAACACGTCCCAAGTGTTCCTAACTCCTAACCCTGAGCACACAGGGATACATGGAAAGAACGACTGAAGAGTGCAGCTGGAGCTGAAGGTGAGAAAATTCCTCTTCTGGACTGGCAGGATCTGCTCATACGGATCCAAACCCAGAACTCCCAGCTCCGAGATGTCTCTCTCAGCACAGCTGCCCTTCTGCACACCACCAGCTGCCCCATTCACCCAGCCACTCACTAAATCCAAGCAGCTGATGTTACCAAAGCACAAAGTCCACCTGGCTAAAACTTTTTCCACAATAAGCCCGAGGTGTTACCCAGTAACACTGCACCCAGGAGGAATCTGACCTACTCGGGCTGTGTCGGGACCGCTTCTGTAACAGAATCCCAGAATCCCAGCCTGGTCTGGGTTGGAAGGGACCCCAAGGATCACACAGTTCCAACCCCCTGCCACAGGCAGGGACACCAACCTCCAGGCCCGGAGCTACACAAGGCTGCCCAGGGCCCCAGCCAACCTGGCCTTGAACAGCCCCAGGGACGGGGCACCCACCCCCTCTCTGGGCAGCCTGTTCCAGCCCCTCACCACTCTCTCTGTACAGAGCTTCCCCCCAACGTCTCATCTAACCCTCCCCTCCTTCAGCTTCGCTCTATCCCCCTTGTGCTGCCAGTCTCTGCCCTCTGATAAAGCTGATTCCCCTGGTGTCCCATCAGCAGAAGCATTTTTACTGGGGAGAGACGTTGCAGAACTGGAGCAGCAGCCCCAGTGTTACTCACCCAAAGAGAAGAAGGTTCCAACAGTGACGTTCCTGTAGAAACACCCTGCAAAGACTCAGTAACGCCCTGAGATTCTGAACCCCTGTTTGGGCAGGGAGCAAGGAAGGCAGGCTGAGGTACTGCTATTAAGGACATGCTGGGGGATGCTGGAAGCACTGCCTTTCCTAGGTCAGCCCCAAGACACCCCACAGGAAGAGCTGCTCTTTGCCATGCCAGATTCTCCATCCCCACTGAGCTCAGCTGTTTGCTGAGCCACGGGCACTGTCAGCACCCTAAGAGGCTGGGGAGCAGCACACCCTCCAGTGCCTCTCTCCATGCCCCCAGACCTCCAAACCCAACAGTTATTCCAGGACACACACTGGAGCTGAGCCAAGCCCCTTGGCTCTGGGCTCCAAACAGCTCAAGAGCTTTTCTTGGGATCTTGCTCTGAAAGGCAGCAGTGCCAGCGTACTGTGGCTGCACGTGCATTAGACTTGGGCACAAAGAGAAAATGCTGAACTCCTTTGTGTAGCTTTCTCTGGCCATCAGTACAGAAGCCCTACCTGTGTGGTCCCAAATCCAGGCACCCTGACACACACAAACGTCACCCAGCTTGATGAACGAGCTCCAAATCCCAGCTCAGCCCTCAAGTGACTATTAATTAATATTTTTCCATCTCCTTCAAGCAGTCAAGCACAGGAGCTCACCTCAGCGTTACCCTGACACCTACTCCTGATGCAGCACCTCCGCCCACTGCTGTGTTCTCACCTCGTAGGAGGAAGAGAAACCAAGCAACATCCAAAATACAGTCATAAAATACACATTGCCTTTGCCCAGGGGCAGAACATCTAGCATCTGATCACCAGCTTCATCTGAAGACACCACGGAGTTAACCAGTGTATCACATGGCAGCAACGGTGGCAAGAGATGAAGAACCTGATGAAGTTTCTATCCAGGGTCAGTGTCCTGTGTCCCTGTTCCCTCCTGGCATTGCTGGGGCCGGTGCAGCGCCCATGCAAGCACAGCCCAGCGTGCTGGCACGCTCCGGGCCCTTCCGCAGCAGCGGGCTGCTAACGCATCAGCAGATGGCTGGGCCAGGAGTGGATGTGAGCTCCACTTCAACACGTCCCCATGGAAACTATCTGCAACTATGGACTTCTGCTTGCTCTGCAAGCAGAGGGCAACGCTCTCCCGGCAGCCCCAGGAGGGGGAGAGGAGTGCTGACAGCTCCTGGCAGACCTGGGCCAGTGCAGACCCCGACCAAGGCAGACCCCGACCAAGGCAGACCCCGCTGTGGGACTGTGCTGAGCACCAGCGTCTCCAGCGCACTCGCTGCAGCTCCCCATCAGCCCTGGCACAGCAGCTGGGAGGACGTGCTCCACGTTAGCTCTGCTGACTCAGCTGGGCGAGGGGCCTCTCTGCCAGCTGAGATGGTGCCAGGGCAGCACCCCCACTCCTCCAAATTCCAGCGCTGGGGCTGCTTCCAGCTCTGCCCGCCCGGCCTTAACACTTCCACTGCAGCTCCTCTCCCACACCCAGCACAACATCATCCCTCTCTCTGGTCCAGAGGATCCAGAAGGGTGGAAAACAGTGTGATGAACCCACCAGAGAACTCCAGAGGAACTCAGCATCAGCCTGAGGCATCGCTCAGGGCACGTGGCCCTGGAAACCACAATCATTAACCAGCCTCTTATCTCTTCCTTCTTTCTTCTCAGTCTCCTATTTCCCTCTCCAGGTTTTGCCCTGAACCTTAGCAGCAGCACCCCCATTGGTGTGTGCCCCTCTCTCACTCTCCTCCTCCCTGGACACCATTTAAAGTCACTAAGGAGCACTCCTCATTCTTAGGTAGATCTCCAGTGTTGATGTTCTGTACTGCTTACAATGGAGAGGGACTCTCCAAAGCACCTTTCCGAATCTGTGCTCCACGTATGTCACTGACCTGAGAGCAGGACTGCCTCTGTCCTGGTGAAGAGCCTGCAAAGCTCATGATGCGCAGGGACTTCCCAAGGAGCAGGAGCTTTACAGAAAGTAAAACCCATGCAGAAAGTTTTTCAATGGTGTTGGACTGGTTTGGGCTGGCATGGAGTTAAATCCCTGTGATCACAGCTCACGTGGTGCTGTGGTTTGGATCTGTGACCCAGACACTGTCCACACCACCCCCAGGCTTTAACTGTTGCTGAGCTGGGCTGGCAGAGTCTGCTCTGGTTCCCACTGAGGAGCTGGGAGAGGGCAGGGCCGGGAGCACCCAGCCCACCTGCCCAAAGGGATGTTCCATCCCTACCACGTCCTGCTCAGCACGTGCAGCCGGGGAGGGAGCAGGAAGAGGGGCGCTGGGAGTGACGGCCTTTCCCCTCCCCAGCCCCCTTCACGTCCCTGCTGTGCCGGGGACGGCCCAACGCCTGCCTGCCACGGGGCCTGGGGAAGGGATTCCTGGGCCTGTGCTGCCTGTGTGCAGCTTTTGCTTTGCCTGTGGAACTACCTGCATCCCACCCCACCAGTTCTGGCACTCTGACCCCTGCCATTCCCTGTCCTGTCCCGCTGGGAGGGGGAGCGAGGAGCTGGGGGTCTCAGCTGCCCACCAGGATTATCCCACTTCTTCTCCCTTGTTGGGGTGCTGGATGTGCTGACCTGCTGCTTCGTGATTACGGGGTGCTGACAGCACCCTCCACTTTTTATGTGCACACAGCTCTGTTTAAACACATTTTCCCTTCTTCTCGTCCCCTTGCAGGTTTTTCTTTTCAAACACCCACTTCATCTCCCTCTCCTTTTCCAACCATCCTGTTTCAAGGCATGAACAAGTCCCTCCATGGCTCCTCTCTGATGGTGCTGGAGCCAAGCACTGCCCAAACTGGACCCTGCCTCTGTCTTTTGCCGTTTGTCCCAGACCCCACGTGCAAGATGGAATACCACTGACAACTGTGGTGCTGGAAATTGGGGAGGTCAAAATGCTGTTTTCTCCCCACCTATTCTAAGATTTTCTTGGTCTTCTCTGCCAAGCACCTGGGCTTTGTTATACCCCTGCGATTCCCTGTCCTGTCCTGTCCTGCTGGGAGGGGGAGCGAGGAGCTGGGGGTCTCAGCTGCCCACCAGGACTATCCCACCACAGCTGACCTATAGATTTCCCTCCTTCAATCTCTGTTTTCCTCCCAATTTACATTTCTCCCTAATGCTGGAGTGCACAGACTTGTACACTGCCTACATGCATCACAACTGAACCCAAAGCTTGAAGCGCTCAGCGCGAGAAGGATCAGCTCCCTCCTGCTCTCTATCTACCTCAGTGTCACCTGAGTCACTACATCACTCAATGGTGAAGCATGTGGGCCTGGCAGATGTGGGTGACTCCTTCCCAACACACCCCCAGGGCCTTATGCTGACAAACCCACGTGGTCAGTAACCTGCACATAACGTGTGCCGCAGTATCTAACGCCAGAGAAACACCCTTCTCCTCTGTGTTACCTCAGTTCTCAAACTCTGCCCCCTCCCTGCAACAGCAAATCCCAAACCTGTGCAGTAAGTTTGGGTCTGATGCCCCACGCCACCTTCGCACAGCTGCTCGGTGTAGATGCACTGTGATGGATTAGTATTCCTCAATATTCCTCCAGGATGAGTTTGTGACTTGACAAGAACAGACCCTGCAAAGAGCTGAAACAGTCAAAAAAAGCTCATTTCTAAAACTCCAAAAAGAACCCAAGGGTCAGGAGCCCTCCTGTGCCAGGAAACGGCACAAACCATCACGACCAGTTTGCCCTGTGAGCAGAGCTCAAAGCTCCCACCCAGCACATGGGCTAACAGGAAGTTCACCTCACC